>VXAB01008373.1:19327-103470 GCA_013399175.1 Odontophorus gujanensis | reverse complement strand
CTTTCATTCCCCCTTCCCTCACCACCCCCCACCCCCCCCCTCCCCAAGTTGATAAAATAACCCCTTCCAGCCCAAATTCTGAAAAGTGCCCTTCATGATAGACCTATTCTAAGCAGCTTTTATAGTTTGTTTTTAAAATCACCATACAAACATAAAAAGACGACATAAAACAGAAAGCCATGAAAAAAATATAACCTGTCATTAGCACGTGACACTGACCAAAAGGAGCCCATACTGTTGCATTAACAGTTCACAAGGACTTCTGCAGTTTCCTAGTCGATATTGGACAGAGGTACTAACAAAAAAAAAAAAAAATAATAAAGGGCTGCCAGTCTGATCGGTTAAAGCTGGATTCTTCATCAAGCCCGGGACTGGAAAGGGTTACAACTTTCTTTTTCCTTTAGTGCTGATGATTGTTATTTCCACTTGGTTTCTCTCCGTTTCCTAGATGGACTCCCCGCTGAGAAGATCCCCCGGCAGAAGAGTATTCAGAGGCGTGGGGCTCCCGATCACTCGGCCGTCGTCGGCGCTGGGGGGTCCCCAGAGGCTGCTGGAGTACTGGGGCACGCCGCCCCACAGCAGCTCGCTGCTGCCTTTGCTCCCCAGGCAGGGGCTGTTCCAGTGCCCCGCGTCGCCCCGCACCAGCCCGTGGGACGCGGCCGATCCCAGGCGTGGCTGCGTGCTGCCGGCGTTGGATTGCCAGCTGGAGGTGGGAGGCAGCGGCTGGCCCTGCGCCAGGAAGCGGTTCACCTCCTCCTCGCCGGCGAACTCGGCCAGGATGGTAGTGTTTCCCAGGACACACCTGAGCAGGACGAGAGCGGAAGGGCACACGGTTGACGTACGGCAGCGCTTTGGGATGATGGGACGGCCCGACTTGGAAGGGACCCCGCGAGCATCGGTCGCTGAGCGGCCCCTGGAAATACCTCTCATTTCTATAAATCCCTTTTTGCGATCACAGAATCGCAGATTCTCAAGTCCAACCCCTGCTAGNCCCCAGCCCGCCCCCCCCTCCCCCGCTCAACCTGTACAGTCAATGGTTACCATTCAGATTCATCACTTGTCTGTACCAATGGTAAAATATCACACTTCACCCTTTCTGATTATTGGGTCCGCCNCCCTATAATAGGTCACACAGGTCGGCATCCACATGGGTCCTGAAGCTCTCCAAAGGAGACTCCACCACCCCGCCGGGCAACCTGCTCCAGTCACCATCACCATAACGAAGAGCACAGAACTTCCTCTGTTCAACTCTGAGGCCGTCACTCCTTGCCATACCTCTGCCCCACCGCAAAGAGCCTGGTCCCTAAGTTAAGTCTGAGACTAAGAATTAGATCCTATCTGCTCACTTCTTCTCTCTACTGTCCCGTATTTACCTGCCTAACCCAGGCAAACACACAGCCAGCAGTGCAGAGCCCACCTCGGTTCACCAACACTCCACAGGTGACAGTCTGCACTTTACTTAAGGAATGAATTTTTACAGAATTTAAAATTGGTTTTTCAGACAGTATTCAGTCACTGCTGTCCTCATCTACAAAACACAGCTAACCACATTAACTGGGGATGGAGTGAGCGAGCCATTCCCATCTCTAATCTGATGGCAGAGATCCCATCTGAGCCTGCTGACTCTCTGATGCATCTTCCAGCCCACAGCAGGGGTTGGAATGAGATGGATCTTTAAGGTCCCTTCCAACCCAACTATTCTGTGTTATTCATTAAGTCTGTGGTACCTTTTGGCACCCCAGTACTGTCCTGCTGGCTTCCAAAAATCCCACTGTCACCCTGCCAACCCACCAACTGCACACCCTGGTAAGCCCCTGCCACTCAGGCAGGGCAGGGCTGTCCTCACCAGCAGTGCAACAATGGGCATGCCATAACCTACTAAAAAATAATTAAGTGGAAGCCTTCCAAGTCACTGATAATGTAAGGACCATGTACATATTTAAAATAAGCACTCATCTTCAAAATCAAACATCAATTTTGCTATTGGCATCACTTCTCTTACCTGACACACACATCTAAACTGATGCAGCTGCGTGGGGTGATGCTACATCTCTGGTTACCAAATGCAGCTTTGTACATTTCATTAAGGAAAGGTCACCCCTTATCATCTGGTCCCGGAGCAAATGATATTTCCTCTACAATCAGTGTTGTTAATCACACTTATGCTACAAACTCTTGATAAAGAAAATTCCTTTCTAACTCCAAGCAGTTAAGTTTCCTTCTGAAATATCAGCCTTCCAATTCTTCCTATTTTTAATCCTCCCTAATGCCACTGATTTTATCACTCAAATTCTCTCGCTCTCGTGTACCACGTCTATTAGCCCTGTGGATTTTAGGACAGCTAGAAAAGCCCATTTTGTTGCTTAAAGTGGGCTCCAAGATAAAGCAGGCTTCGTAACAAAAGAAAAACAGAACACAAACGTACATATGCAGAGACTTTTGGGCCTTGGCTGCTTCTTCCTTGGAACTGTATCGGACCACAGCATTCCCTTGTGTCAGGTTCAGGTGGAATGTTATCAGAGGGCCATGCTGCAAACACAGCGTCCGCAGTGTGGAACCATCAATCTGGTCAGAGAGAAGGGGACAAGGTTACCTGTGGGTTTGTGACCTCACTTTAAATGCCTGCTGGCTGAACAAGTTTGAAAGCTGAACAGTAAGTAGGTGTGAAAGAAAGTTGGTACTCCATTAGAAGAATTTCTTTATAGAGTTATCACTGCCTTCACCGAGTTGTGTCTTTTAAAGGCTTGCCTGCAGTCCAGTGCACAAAGCTTCCCAATTCATGTGACAGAAATTACAGTTATCATTACAAGTTACTCAAAGGAAAGAACACACTGCTCATCAATTTCCCAAACACCGCTTTGGATGCTTTGTAGCTTCTGTCCCTCCTTGTGAACTATACTATGGGGAGGACTGGAGGGTCTGACAGACTCAGAAAAAAGACAGAACCCCACAGGAAATACAGACTTTACAACTCCAAACTTACACATACAGAAACGGTGAAGGGCTAATTACAGAGCCTTACAGCTCTCACTTGATTTGACAGCACCTGAAAAACCTAACAAGACTCCAGTACAAGTCTGTAACAAACGCAGAATACTTATTTTCCCTTCGAATGAACCAAATCACCCCAACTGATGGATGTTATTATCTCCTGAACACGACAAGCTGCTTTCCATAACTGCCCCCGTGCAGTTCCACTCACCTGGGGCGTGAGGTTGCGAAGAACCAGCCAGCTGCTTGTCCTCCCTGAGCTGTCAGTACTCCATGCAGAACCTGCAACACAAATTCCACAAGGAAATGTTTCACCACCACACAGAGAGTAAATACAACCAGGAACCGTACGGCGAGGCACAGCACCCTACCAAGCACGTGTACAAATCCTGCAGCAGTTTATTACAGCCCCATTTATTGTCGTCTTTGGAAGGAAGGGCTGCTGAATAAACCCTGCCTTTGTTACACTGAAGAGATCTGTGGTGTCTTCCACGCTCGCTCAGTAGCTGTGGGAATGCACTGCCAAAAGCTGTATCTTCGGGTCACAATTCATTTGGAGGAAACTTTTTAGAAGCAGATCATCAGAAATCCAAGCTCAGATGGCTGCTTGCTATTAGAGACTTTCACAGCCCTGCAGCGTTCTGCTGTCTTGCCAATGGTGTACCCATGTACAGGACTTATTCAGAACAGGTATTTCCTCACTGGCTGTGCTCTGATTGAAGATACAGGGGCATATCAACCAGCAAAATCTGCTCGTCCAGCTTCAGCATGGTGTTCTACAATGAGAAACTGGACAAGCTTGGTATTTCTCAGTGGTATCTGGGAAACTGCAGTACTTCTGTGCCACGTGGGTGAGCACACTGCTCAGAGGGAGCTTTGGCACTAATGGTGTCTGACCACCAGGTGGGGTTTTGTGGAAGAAAATGCACAAAATAAATGGTGAGAAGAGGGAAGAACATTCTACTTCCAGCTTACTGAAAACAGATCAATAAAATAGTCAGCTAGATATATAGGGTTTAACATTTACTTTTGAAGCTGCCAATATTTCACTGATAAACAAGATGTGTATACTTATATAGTCACAATCATGGTTTCTCATATTTGTAAAGCAAAACAATGACATCTAAAATAAACTAAAATAAAAGGAGTCTGCACAGAATATTAAAGCATTCCCTGCAGGTGTCCTGCAGGGCCATCAGGTCCTACATGGCTCACGGGTGTGTTCTGCACCCCACCTCTGGGATGTGCCACTTATTGTTAAGACAGAAAACCAACCAACAATTAGAAAAGGAAGGTGCTGTGGTGCTATGAAAGACAGAAGTCAGCAGTACCAGAGGAGTAAGAGCTGGTCCAGCCCAGGGGACTGGCACCCCACGTCGATGATGGCTTGGTGTTGGTTAAGCCCGGAGGTGGTCTGGTAGGAGCAGTAGTGTTTCTGGGTACCTTCCATAGTTCATGGGACAGAGAGGCTTGTGTGTGAGAGATTGGGCCAGAGGACCACGTAGACTTGATGTCTGACAGTTTACCTGCAATAAAAAATAAAGAGATTTGTGTGCTTTCTGTTAGCAACAGTTAAACCAAACAGGATGGGTCATCAAGCTTCTGCACTGCTACTGTATTCCAACTTTCCAAGAGATGAAACAGCATTCTGTCAGCAGCTCACTGCTACAAATCCTGCACACATATAACCTCCTCACACTGGGATTTACATATTACAAGAATTTTCTCTTTGCTGCTGTTAACAACACCTACTACGTGCACAATTCCCCTGTTAAGAACACCTCATTATTTTGCTTCTCAGTGACTAAAAATAGACACCCAAAAAAACAGAAAATGAGTTTAAGTATTTGCAATCTAATTTCAGGAGAATTAAAACAGAATACTTAACGGCTATCTCTCAAAGGTTTAACAGAATGTAATCACTTTTTTCTCCATGCCACTCATTATATATATAATATAAAGTAAGCAGCATATCCATATGTCCTTCTGATATATGATTAAAGTTTCAAAGATCTAAGACCAATAAAAATTGCACTGCTGAATATTCAGAGCAATGTGCTGTTGTTTTCAAGTGTGTTTCAGAGATGGAAGCCTTCAGGAGAGTAGAGCAGATCACAGCCTGTCACTCTTTGTAACTTCTCAACTGCTCACTTTATTTCCCCCCATCAGTATTTAAACTTCTTCACTACCACTGCTGTCAAACCAGAGCTTTATGAAGTAGCTAAAACAAAACGAAGAGTAACAAGTAGTGTTTAGCAGTGAGCTGCACAGATCTGATTGAAGATGAAGATGCAAAACCAAAAGCCTTTATTCACCTAGGCTGCAAGTAGTTGCAGGGGTCTCTGTATTAGGAGCCCTAAAACCAAATTTACCAGTCACAAATCACAACCTCAATTATACACACTCTCATAACTGTCTCTGTTTATCAACTAACTCAGTGATTTCATACTGAGTCATAGGAATGTAACTGAGAGTAAGCACTCTCCCACTTCTTGCAAACTGTAGTGACAAAAATAACTGAACAATGATGGTGTCCTCAACAAGGGGAAAAAAAAGTGGGGGTTAAGGAGGAAAGTCTGAGTTTTACAACTCAGAGCAGCTCAGCCTGCAACACAGTCTGCATGCACATTACCCAAGTTAGATGTTGTTATGTCTTTAATTCTCATAGGGTTAATGCAAATATTAGATGAGACTGCAAAAAATAAAAGTAAATAGAGCAGGAATGCGTGGCAGATAAAAGAAAAGCAAGCCATTCCTTTCTTTTCCTTTCAATGGACAAAAACATTTCAAACAGAACTTTTTTTGCTTTGCAGTCTATAGTACATCTTGGGAGGATGTGGCTTCCTTTATTCAAAGAAGAGGAGAGTCTTCACTAATTAAATATGAAGATGGTAATACAATCCATGTAACAGCCCCTACACATTTTTATAATGGAACAGACTGGATATTTATGTAGCCAGTTTGTTTCCAATGATTTGCAAGGAGAGAAAGCTCAGAATTTATTACTCCATTGTTTATTTCTCCTTAAGGAAGGGGACACATTAAGAAAACACATCTGCTCTTGAGGAAGCTTTCCTTGATAGATAGAGCCCCATGTCCAACTCCCATCCCCAGGCAGAGCGTCCTCCTTGAGGTACGAGAGAACTCCCGCCTGAGCTGAAGACATTTTACAGTTAAAATCACATCAGCTCCCACTGGAAGGGTCTGGGACCTCAGCAGTAACTGCTGCTAGAGAACAGAACATTTCCCTGCAAAGCTGCAATGGAAATAGTCATGAAGACACCTCAATGCCAACACAGAGTGATGGCATTTGGCATCAAGTGGAATAAATACATTTTCCTTAGCACACCTGCAGGCATTCCACACAATGCCCCCCAACCAGAGCTGCCAGAAACACAGCCTACCCAGCACAGGACTACAAAGCGTGCTTCTGCCTGCAGCAGCACTACTCTAATAACACGGACTGCACTTTCTAGGGCCTTTTCTCAGAATGCAGAGAAATGTGAAAGTAGAAAGGCCAATTTTCGTACCTGCAATGCTAGGTGCGGATGCAATGCTGCTGAAAGAGCTACTGTAGCCGGAGGCACTAAGCGGCCAGGCACTCGATGAAGGCAGCGTGGCATTCTGAGATGATGTTGGGGATGACCCTGCAGAACCAGCAGAGAAGCAACTAAGAAAGATGGGCATAATGATGTTTGGTGTGACACAAGCAAATCTATTACGTGCATATACAAACCATGCAAGGCATTTTCCTTAATCGGCCTGGTCTCTGAAGTCTAGGAATGAAATGTTACAGAAAGCATGAGAAAGGGAAGCAGAAGTCTTCAGTAGAAGAGAAAAAAAAAAAAAAAGCAGGCACAGTAGTAAATGTATTAGTGCCTGTGCAGAAGATAAATTCTGCATTTCCTTTAAGACACACAGCTAAAAAAAATCAGCATTAAACTGTTCACTCTCAAGGAACAGGCTTCATTTATAAGGGTGCTCCACCGCCCGACTTGAGCAATGACAACTACAGATGAGCATAAATGCATATGATAAACTAACCTCTTACCATGGCTGATTCGTCCTAAATTACTTGAGGTAAGCACTTCTCCTATATTCTAATGCCCACAAACAACCTTTAGATTTTTGCAGACTTCCAGTACAGCAAGGATATATTTTAGCCAACTCTTCTCAAACTAATAACATTGAACAAAATAGCCTGAAACCATCTTGGTAAATCATTTACGATCTGAGCTGCTATCTAAGCACACACACAATTTCCTTCCTGGCAGCAAATGAAAGAAATTGAACATAAAATAAAATATGTTCATTATAAAGACCAGAAGAAGTGCAAGTATTCTTTCCAGCCACCAACAAAATTAAGTATGTATCCCAGGTGACTTATCATTCCTGACATATGCAGATACACTGTGATACTGAAACATCTTTACCTGACTATGAAAAATAGGTGAGCTCTTTGGAAGAAGACTAAGTGGTCTACTGGGGCAGAAGAGAGGAAGTTAAAGGACAATCTTAACCCCCTCACACATCAACAAAAATCAAAAGGGCTACGTATGTATACTCAACTGGAACAGAAACCAACCCAACTTCATCTTATCCACACTCACTGTGCTCCTCAGGATACACCAATACAGACATCAGACTTAAGCAAAATAATACAGTTATTTCCACAGAGGGTCTTAACTCTGGAAATAACCTACTCCCCAGGCAGACCTCCCTTAGGAAGGCTGGGAGTAAAGGAATTACACCAGATTCAGAACCCCATCTGCCCATGGCCAAGGCTTTTGGCTCACAGCAGATGATCCTGCAAAGCATCATTTCCAACCAGGGCAAAACAACAACCAAAACCAATGCTTTGGTCTTGTTTAAGTGTTGGGTTATCAGCCACAGCCTAACGCTGTGTGTAGGGATTTCAGCTCTGTTAACACAATCTGTGAATACAACATTCAAGATGCAGTATTCAAAGACCCCTTTCCTGGCAGGATGTCATGAAAATGACAACAATGACAGAAGCAAACACCCAGGTTACATGAGCATAAAGAAACAAACGCAGCACCTACATTTTGTGTTAAAATTATATTATCCATATTTAGCAAGATAAAAAGCCAGTAGGGTAAGGAAGCATATTATGGGCCCCCAGCAGCCACTGCTTTTCATGGGGTTTTGTCTCCCAGCAAAATGTTTTTTCTGCAAAGATCATCTATACTGACACACTACAAGTGGAACGACTGTTTCCTCATTCCACAGACAGATTACATACCAACAGAGCTGATGCATTTGCTGTAAGGACCTGCAGAAGGAACAGCTCAGAGGCAACTCAGAGTCACTCAAGGCAGTGGGAAATCCTCCTCTCTCCTGTTTCTCATCCTTTCACTTGAGCTAACATGTTTCAGAGCTTGAAACCAGTTTCTGGTTGAATCCTGACTTCCAGGCTTTGCAGATATCACAGCTGTAGCTACCCAGCATAACAAAATCCTGACATTTCCTTCCTGACATCCTGATTATAATACTCCTCTCCATATCAGAGTGTTTGAAAAGTGTGTGTAACTTGCCTATTAAAGCACACTGATCACAATTAAACCAAGCCATCTCTCCTCTGATTCCCTTCCAGTATATCTAGCTAGTAAGTTGCACAGTCCCAGTGGTTTATTGTTCTCTTAGAGAATACTTCTGTTAGTTTTCTTTTAGCTCTGTCTGCCAAAACAAAAGGAATGGAAACAGCACTGAGAAATCCTAGTTTACAAGTTAATGCTTTTTCTCTTTTTTCCTTTGATGGTTTTGGGGATAGAACAGCTCTAATTTATTTTCCTGAGTGATCTTCTGACAAAGCCACAATTACATGTGATGGAAGCCTGCTGCCTCCACAGCTGTGGTACTTTTATGTTGTGACTTCTTAAGTATTTCCTGAAGTGCAGGGGGTTGGCCAGAATGTGGAAAAGAGTCTTGTTCAAAACAAATTGGTGGGAATTATATACGTTATAAAAACTTCCAGTGACCACAAAAGTTTGTACTACATCTCACAGCTCTTCCCAACATAAAAATATGTGCATTCCCAAGGAAAACCAGAAACACTGTAGTCCCATATTGTGGATTTCAGGATTTTCAGTGGAAGTTCAGAGCAGAAACTTCCACAGATAAGACTGTGCATAAAAATATTACAGTCCTATTATAGGAAGTCAACTTTGTTGGAAAGAAGGAAGTAAATACAGATGTGAAAGTAATGTGTGTGTTTACCTCCACTCTTGAGCAGATAGCGATTAACATCCTGTATTGTGGTGTTTATGGTAGGCCCGGTTGGAACACTGCCAGGAGTAACATCAGGGTCATTTTCAGGATCAATGTTCTGTAGTCCTTTCCATGGCACTCCTGGATGAAATTCTGTTCCAAATGCAATAAAAACAAGAGCATATGAAGTCGTACTCCTCCAAAGTTTAATTCTTCCTATCAGACAGCATACAGATTCAATAAATAAAATGTCACTCTACATTTTGAATTTTGTTACCTGGTGGCCAGTTTATGCTGGAGCCATTGGAAAGCTTATCACTATCCGTTTTGGCACGTGACCAGCTGTGAGGAACAGCTACGGGTGGGCTGGCGGGAGATTCACTGTTCTGAATCAGATCATACCGGCCGTAAGAGTCATCAATGGAGGACTTTCCCGGAGGACCAATACTTAAACCTCCAGGTATAGCACCTGTAGTGAACAAAAATGGAAAGGCTTTGTTTTAGGAGTGGGACTAATTTGGGGTACGGAGTGTCATCAATAAATAATCAATGCAATATCAACACAATAAGCAAGGTTTAACAGCTTCTGAAGCCTTACAAGGAATTACAGCTGTGAAATGCACTGCTGGTAAAATCTAGACTCTTGAGCTAGCTAAGGAAACTCGGGTTACTGCCAGAGAGTAAGTAATTCAAATAGCTGTAGCGATGGTAAATAGGAATTTGCTGAGGCAGCTTGTCATGGAATGTCACTGCAGGCATGTCCCCTTCTTGTCATTCTCCAGGTATTTGTTACTGACAGCAAGGCAGAGCAAGGCTCTGTTGGTCCAGCTGAGGGATAAGGAAAAGCACAGGCAGTAGAAGCACTGATGGGTTGATGGTTGCATCCAAAGGGCTGTGGTTAACAGTAATATGTGCAAGTGGAGGCCAGACACAAGTGGGGACCCCCAGGACACGACCTTGGGACCGCTGCTCTTCAACATCTTTGTCAACAACACAGACTACGGGATCGAGTGTGCCCCCAGCAGTTTGCTGATGACTACAAGCTGCACAGTGATGTCAACAAACAGTAGGGAAGAGATGCCATTCAGAGGGACCTGGACAGGCTTGGAAAGTGGGCACACAAGAACCTAATGAGGTTCAACAAGGCCACGTGTTGCACTTGGCTTGGGGCAATCCCAGATATGCCCACAAACTGGGAGAAGAACTAGATGATCTTTAGGGTCCCCTTCAATCTAAGTCAACCCATGATTCTATGATTTGAAATATCAACAACGATCTGGCATACACAGTATAGATATCTGCAGAAAAAAGGAACTATTGTAATAGAGAAATAATTCATGTTGCTTATAATAAAAAAACAGGATACAAGGCAGCTAACAGAGCATCGTGTTGTAACATATTTGCACACACTGCAAACACTAATGGCTTGTTTTATTTGAACTCCATGTTCCAAGCAATAAAACTCCCTAAATGAAAGAACCAGAAAGGTCTGCATGTAGGAAGTCCTATGTGCAAGAATTTCAATACACTGCTGAATGTGGCTACAGAAATCGTGAAAATGTCACAGTCTTAAAGGGAGCTCTGTACCATTCAGCAGCACCTAAAGAAAAGAGTAAAACTGGAAAAATAAGATAACTGCAATGTGACTCACATTTCCAAAAGCCAAAGTGACCCATAAATTAAATGGGACATACCGTGCTTGCTGGAGTTCTGGTCAAGAGAAGAAGCAGCACTAGACAGATTATCCATTGAGTTGGGGTGTGTCCACTGAGGAAGGCGAGACTGGGACTGAGAAGTGTCCTTCACTGACAAACCACCAGTAATGTCCATGTTATTTACATTCATGTTCGGGTTCAGTCCAGCTGAAGGGAAACAGGTTAGATATCAGACATCTCTAGTACACTGGAGCATTTAAAAATGTGTCCTTGCTTATAAATCCAGCTAAAGGAATTATTAAATATGATTTTTAGACACTTATACATAGATGTGGAGATTCAATCTGCATGTTTTCAATCTGCTCTCAAAAACAAGCTTTAATGGCAACACTAATTCAGAATAGCATTTCTATGGATTCAGAAAACATTAAAACACTGCTAAAAGGAAAAAATAATTACGTAGGGATGTATTCTATATCTGTCAGTATTTCTGCTTGTGGACTCTTTCCTTGTCCCAGAAAAGGCCTTCTGAAAGAATGCACTGGAATGCTAAGTTTAAACCAGTGAAGAATTTGCAACATTCAGCTGCTAAGCCAAAGTATTCTGAATGTCTCAGCAGCACACTCCTGTGCTGTCTGCCACTCCAATTTGCCAGCAACATTTTATAAAATCTCCAAGTAATTAACTCAAATTACAAAGAGCTGCTTTCTGACAGAGCAGGTATCCAACTGTTTGAGTACACACATTGAAGTGGACTGAAGAAAACCATCCCAACGGTTTTCAGAAAGTACATACAAAATGTGTAGGGAATCATTTCAATCTGTTTCAGTGACACAGACCCGGGTCCTTTCTGATACACAATCCTGCATGTCTGCAGATCGCAGGAAGCTGATATGGCAAGAACCTCTCACACTGCAAATTCTTTCATCTTCTGATGCTCCCTGCTCTAACAGCTCCCCACAGTGGTGAGAATCACCTTCTTAACTTCTGAATGGACGACAAAGCTTGGCAATTCTATCATATACAGCATAAACAGAGGCAAGAAGAGATTACATTAGTTCCCCTAGGTCATAAACAAAGTCTAAGGCACAAAGCAAACAATGATGGAGAACAGATCTGAAAGGTTCTGTCACCATCTCAGGGCTCTAAGTACGTTTCTTTTGACATGGACTACATCTGGACTGTGCAACACCTACCACAAAATGACTAGTGAAGCACATCTCACAAAGTTCCTGGACCATTTTTTCCAGCTGCCTGCTTCCAATGGAACAAATAAATGATTCTTCATGTTTAAGGATTTCTTTTTTATCCAACACAAGTTGATCAGCTCTTGCATCAACAACATGCAAATAGCACTTCTTGGAAGCTAGCTTTTATGCTTTGAAGGTGTCTCTTGAATCTTGTCTTTAAATTGACCAAAGAATTGCATTTTTAACTTGGCAGTCGTATTTTCAAAGCATCTAATCAACTCCACAACACTTTCTGCATTCCATCTGCCTTGAAATACACTGACCAAAGCTGATGCCTCATCAGTGCTGATTAGAGTGGAAAGGAGATTTCAAGTGACTGTTTTTAAGATAATACCCGTGCATTTTACAACACTATGCTGTCAAATTTTAGTATTAGGTTCATGAAGAGCTACGTACGTAGATAAGTAATTGGGATTCTGTTCAGCAAAGCATAGGTGACCAAATACAAATCACCAGTGTCAAAACCATGATTTTGCTTAGGCATTTCAACAATATTTAATACACATTCATTTTGTATTTCTCTATTATACTGTGGAACAAGTACTTGGGAGGATAAAACAATGACAAACACTCCCTCTACCTTTTGCATACAGAACTGCTTTGATGAAGGACACATACCAAGAGGGTAAGGAGCAAAGGTGTTCGGTGAAGACTGTTGCTCTTTGGTCTGCAGGTCAGGAAGGCCGGGAGCCTGGGGATGGGGTGAAAAGCTATCCATGGCTGATTTGCCTGCAGAGGGGTGCAAAGATAGATGTGGAGGGGGAGGCTGCTGCTTCATAAGCAGGGCCTGGGCCAGCTGGCGCTGGTGCTGCTGGATCTGCTGCTGCATGTTATTGATTGTACGTGCAACCTGGCAACAAAAGAGAACAAATCAGTATCTGCTCAATTTGCCAGACTTGAGATTTCTTATGCCTTTTTCTACCCTTAAATAGATCTCTTTACAAACAAAAACTGACTGAATTAAGTGCTGAAGAGCTTTCCTCCAATAACTGAATGTTATGAAATAGCTTTATCCCCCCAGCTCTTCTTCCTTTTCAATACTCAAACCATGCACCGTTATTATTGTTTCTAAGGATGCTCTAACTGGTTTGGTATAATGTTCAATCTCATGAAGCTTTTGAAACCAAGCTCTAATGGTGAAACTGAATTGGTAATCAAACCTACTTGCTGCTCCTGTTGTCTCATGGGTCCGGAAACATTACGCTGAGCCTGTAACATCTGCTGCTGGATTTGTAAACGTTGGTACGCCTACGGGACGGAAACCAGAGGTCAGAGACTCTAACATATACAAGAAGCCTAACAAGCTTGCCTGAGCTGACCTGGTACAGTATACAATAAAGGAGCAGCACTGGAGTTTTCTGAAAACACACAATGAAGCAAATGCAACGATCTTGTTAAGAATGTATTACAAAACGCACTTAAGTTCAGTATTGCTCCTCTTTAAATCAAACAGGTCATGAGTAAGTTCAGCAGCAGTAAGTATTCATTACAGACAGAACCTGCTTTCCTTCTGAAAAAGTGCACAACAAAGGACGAAACAAAACATCAGATTGCAGTGTTATCCAAATTGGGTAAATATCAAGAGTTATTTTGTTGTTGTTCTTACAGTGTGATTAATACTCGTTCCATTAATTATGGGAAATGCACCACATGCTTTATTGTTCAGTGAGGTAACTGAGCACAGTTCTTCACATAACTCAGGTGACCAACACTGTCGAGCTTTCTGTCTTGTTATGTACTGACACTAACTTCCCAGTTGGTCAAGGAGTTGCATGTGTTTGCATGTAACAGGCAGATTTAGTGCTGTCTGATAACATACAACCTCAACGAGAAAACTCGCTTTTTAGTTCCCCTGATATGCTGTAAAGGATAATGATTCCACAAATTGCTAATTATAAAGTCTGAGGCAAAAACCATGGTTTTGTTTCTTTGAAAAGGAACTCTTGGAAAGAAATCACTAATTGCTTTAAATATCTGCCACGTCCATGTAAACATTTAGTTGCTGTTCTCTCATTTTACCTTCATGCCTTCCATTCAGATTTAGAGCTTACTTGCCAGGTTTTCACACTTACCAGCTGCAGCTGATAGAGCTGGTTCAACATCGTCATATGCTGAGGATTAATTGGCGAGGTTAATAGTGCAGGGTTGAGACCAATGTTTTTTGCTGCAAACTGCAAAAGCTGTGCTTGAACCTAAGGAAGAGCAGTGTATTAAGCAATGTATACTCACTTTTAACACTGGGAACTGTGTAAGATGTAAAAAAGTGTCACAGTTTACCTGAATTATATAACAAAGTATAAAAAAAAATTAACAATAGGCTCTAATTCAAATCTTAATATCAACACTCATATGTGCACTTATAGAAAGAAGAGGATAAGCTCCTCAGCTTTTTAGGAACACTGCCATTTGTGAAAAGGAAGGAGAGAACCTGCACATTCAGATAACACACAGAGTACACAGGGAAGAACACTTCACTGTGTAACATGCTTGCATACAGAGCCTCAGGATCATCACAAAACGAGCATGCAGAGCAGAAAGCACGCGGGAGAATTCCAGGCAAAGGGAAAACACAAGACTGGAAGCTCCATCTCACCTGAGGGGATAGAAACTGAGGCACTTGAGCACGAAGACTAGGCTGGGATGAATTAAGAGGTTGCACTGGCGGTTGCTGCGGCTGTTGCATGGTCCTGGCTTGTGCTGCTCCGCTATTGCCAAACATACCCAGATTGCCACTCGGTATCTGCAACAGGACAAGACAGACATCGGCCTTGAAACACATCACTCAACATAAAAGCTCAGAGTTCCTTATCTGCGCAGCCTTTATCCTCAGTAACTGTGACAGGCACAGATAAAGAATCCAGGACTGCTCTGTGGGAAGCCTTACTGACAGTAAGGCTCAGAATCAGGCACTGCAAGCACTACCATACTACCATACACTACCAACACCCCAGACCTGCCAAAACTTTGTACAAGTGTCAGAACAAAAGGCAGCTGAAGGTAAAGATCTCTTTTATAAGGATGCATAAGCCTGGAGGGTCACAAGATGAACAATGGAAAGTACTCACAAAAATATTTGTACTTATGCAAGAAGGAACAGGAGAACGAAGCCATTAAACTCACAGCATCCTAATCATTAAACTATCTAGGTAGTTTTTATACATATTCGTTTTACAAACCCACTCATAACAGACATGCCATTAGAGCTGCCTCTGCTTCTGATATGTGTAATGGGCTCTAAGTGCTGAACAAGTACTGCCTTTAGAAAACTAACTTAGAAGAATATGCATAATAAAGGCCACAACAGAACAACATATATTTATATATGTTTTCTTTTTCTTATTTTAACTAGTTCTTCAACTCAATAACCTCTTCATAACCAAGAGTAGTTCATGGCCTCTCGGACTTGTTCTGTTCATGAACCTTCTCCTTCAACTCCTTTCCTCTTCCTGCCAGCATGTTCTATCCAGGGGCCAAAACTTCCCTCCTGCATGATGCTGCATTTGACCAGAGAAAGCACAGTTCCTTTCCTACCACCTGTCAAAGCTGTGAGCTGCCTTGACATTTATGACATGAATAAATAAAACCACATCGCTTCTCACCCATCTCATTGCTGAATAATTACGCCAGCCAGGAAAGATGAATCAGAGCAACATCTCTGTCTTAAAGTCTGTGACAATTAGCAGTGCCTCAAAAAAGAAACCTCACATCCATCAAGGCAGAGCTGCACCAGGGTTTGCTGGTATAAATCCATAACACTACAGTCTCTTTGCAATGGATGCGTGTAATTAGCAGGCTAATTACAACCAAGCAGTTGTTTTATGTCCTATAATGTGAAATGTTTACGCAGCAGGTAGCTTCTTCACTGATACTTCATGTGAACAAAGACTTTGTGCACATTTTCAGTTCAAAGCCCCATTTCCAAGGGGAAGGGACAGGTGCTAGCTGCGAGTCTGAGCGTTGAAACTCAAAGCTGTGACCTCTCTGAACAGCCTTACCTGTCGAGAAGAATTCAAGTTTTGCATGCCCAGCCCTGAGGCAATCCCGCCCAGGGTCTGATTAGGGAGTGCACTGTTTGAAAGGGGGAGCTTCAGGCTTGGTGAAGGCAAAAATGGTGAAGTAGTGGGCTCTTCCACTAGGCCGCCATCCTGATTGGAGAAAGAAAGGGTGAGCTGCGTGCAGTGCCCAGGGGGAAGCAGCCCACAGAACAGTTGCCCATGGGAATATAAAGAGGCGTGGATGAGTGAAAAAAATGTATGTGTGTATATTAAAAAATAAAAAGGAAAAAAAAAAACAACAAAAAGAGGTATGAATGATGGGAATGAAAAGCATGAGGTGAAGGAAGAAGAGAAAGAGAAACAGCATTAAGGTACTGTTTTTCTTTACTTTGTTGCACTTAATCCACAAATGCACAACCACCCTCTTCCACCTCCCAGCAGGAAAGGAGGACTCGAGCCACCCCAAGCCCCCAGGCAGCCCCCTAGCTGAAGCTGGGATGGGGAGAGATCCCACAAGGTTAGGGCAGGTCTGTGGTACTTTGCTGAACCCCCAAAGCAGAGCAGACAGGCAGTGCACTGCTCCTGCTAACCCTGAAAGGTTAGATAGGAGAATCTGACACCAGCCTGCATTTGGTTCCACATCACAGCTCTGTTTGTAAGAAAACATTTTTGCATTAATCCCCTTTCCTAACTCAGACACATGAGCCTCTTTTAATATTCTCATAGCGGTGACTTATTAATATCCACTCTGAAACACAACTCCATCACACCCACGGGACACACAAATACTTAAAACCAATACTGATAATGTTGTCTGTGTGGCCATGCAAGGAAAGCCATGAAGGCACTGCCTGAATCCCAGGGGGAGGCACAAAAGGAGCCCCATTTCCTAATGGGGCTGCAGGGAACCAGGTCTGAACACAGATGTGATGCACGTAAAGCAGCCCCTGTGGGGGGCAAACAGCACAGAATACAACACATCACATAATCCCCAGTCTAGCAGGTAGCTATCTGGGCAGTGCTGTGGTGGGGCACTCAGCTCTCTCCCATGCTGGGCTTTGATGTCAGGGCAGCCTGCAGCACGCACATCAAACAGCACTGGTGTGCCAAGCACGGCTCCAAAAGCAGGCAGAGGGCAAAGCCCTTTCATCTGCAGCATACTGGACTGGTGTTTTTCAGGCAGTGTTTCCAGGGTGAAGAAAGGCCTTTGTATAGTGAGGAGCTAGGTTAGATTAGCCGTTAAATCCAATCCTCCTTTGTTAGCAAAGGAGCCCTCTGCTCACAGCAGACACCCAAACAAACGACCTCATGCAGCAGGGACGCTCCTAAGTTAATCTTGAGAAATGCATTTTCAACAGTTCCCCTTTGATGCAAAGAAAGTTTCTTCGCTATCAGGCACGGTGACACTTGACATGCTATCTGACTGTCCTAGGGGGACACTGACATTTTCTAATGATATCCCCAAGGCCTTTCAGCTCAAGATATTTTACATTCTACTGGACATCAGTCACACTCTACAAACAACTGCAGCTTGCATGACAGTAACAGGTTCAAGGATTTCTCCTCAGATCACAGACGTGTTTCCAATTCTGCCCTTCTCTCTTTAAAGTGAAAATCATTTCAAGTTCCACGTGGGTTCTCTTTCAGGTGCTATTGTTTCCTCTGTGAACAGAACTACCCACCAAAAGAGACCAACGCAATCCCTTCCCATGCCCCAGATTTACTCAAATATGGTCCCCCTGGTATTCTTTTTCCTCCTTTTGGAATTAGGCAGTGCTGGGGAAGGTGGAGCACAGCCACATTACAGACTTGGGCATCTGATTTCTGCTGTGTTCTGCTCTAGACCACCTTCACCTCGAGCGTGTTCTCTGGCTGACCTACAGCCTGTGTCTTTTGTTTTGTTTCTAACACACTGTTTACATTCACTCGGGTTTGACTTTCTGCATTAGAACTTATGACTGCTGCACAAATCTGTACAATACAGCTGGGGCTGAAATCAATTCATTTCACATCAAGGAGCCATCAGTCCTTCTCAATCCAGACCAGGTGATACCTTTACTGCGGACAGTGGTTTGCTACCTGTTATTTTTCACACTTCTTCAGTTCCATTTCTTGAAAAATAGTGTCTTCTAACCAAACTCATCCTGTCCATCTCTCTGCAGTGATGCTCTACAAATGGATGTTACATTTCTCCCCTAGGTGAGCCAGTTAAGCAGCCCCCCTGCATATGAATTGTCAAAATGATGCTCAATCCAGCACTGCATTTAACTTCATGAGAAGGACTTAGCTCAACTGCACAGTGCTACCAGTGGCAGTATGTCCTACTTTTATCAAACAACACTCTGCCCTTGTGCTCAATAAAACATTACTGTTAGGACACTGGAAGGTCTCTCACAAGAGTCTCACGTATTAGGTATGACAGAATGCAAGCAGAGTTAAGATATTTCAGTGCTATGAGCTACCTGGACACCTTGGCAGTCCACCTCCCCATGGCACTTCATGAAATTGGGGGGAAAAAAAGATAAAAATCTAGTGACCATGATTTAAATGCAAGCCACAAAAAGCATTCCTGCATAAGGATGAAATACCTCATCTGTTATCCCTAAGACAAAAAAACCTGACACTTGGGAGTGGCAAGTGGGATCAGAATGTGAGGAAGAGGTTGGAAAAAAATTCAAAGAACACTGTATTTGAATTAGAGATGAGAACAGCTCAGACAAGTAGAGTGTTTGTGGAAAAACATGACTGAGGTCAACAAGCATCAAAACTTTTACACCTCAACAGCAGAGGAAAAGAGTAGATCAAAGACCAAAACAATTTTCTAAGGGGAGAATTTCCTACATGCTCTAGAGTTTGGGAGGACATCTGCAAGCAGCATCAGGACAAGGAAGACAGGGTTCTGTGCCAGTGATATGTGAGGAAGAGTAAAGAAGGGAAGGTAGAGGAGAGCAGGAGGAACAATGAGTCTACCACGAACCTCAGCAGCCCCACAGAAGATGATCTTAAACTAATGCCAAGGATGGCTAACACTGCTTCTCTTCAGAACATTCACCTGACTTTCAACCACATACATTCAGTAATCTGTAGATCAGAAGGAGTTCTAGTGCTCAGGTATGGTATTCGGGACCAAGCCCATACAGTTTCAGAAAAGAGCATATGAAACACTCTGGGCTTATTTCTGCTATCCCTCAGGATGCTGCCAGGAACACCTTACATAAATTTCTGACAAACTTGATGTCTCCAGAAGACATCAAGTAACATCTTCAAGCAAACCTGATGCCTCAGTACAGCGTACTTGCTACCCAGTATAAGATAATGTGGTTGAGATCACGTATCAAGAGTACTGCTAGGCGGTTTTTTATTTTCTCAAAGTCACTGGATTTTCTCCTTTCTCCTTTTACGGCGCTACAGGGAGAGAGAATTTCCTGAAAAAATAATACAATTAACAAAGCACTGAGTGCCAAAGACTGACTCAACGTGACACAGAGTAAAGAATACATGAGTTAAGCACTGACAATCAGCTGACTGAGGCAGCAATGAGCACGCTAACCTAGCTTGTAACTTCTTCAAGTAGAACCTCGGGAGACTAAAGCTGAGGAAAAGGATAAGGGCAAGAGCACAGGTAAAATCAGGAATGCCAGCCAGCCAGCTCTGTGCAGCTGTGGCACCAACCATGGAAAAGGGTAGATGACCTGCTCAGAATGAGGCAGCTCCAGGTTTGTGCTCTGAAGCACTACCTTGAAGGGCAAAAAGTATCTGGAGAAGAGCTGCTCCAGCAGCATGAGATGTAAATATAGAGAGAATACCATTGAGAAAAAAAATCTATTCTTAGTGCAGAAGCTGTATTTGTTCAATTCACTTAGTTGCTCAACGTTAACAAATACAGTTTGGGATTATCTCCATTGTCATACTAAAGTCACTGTGACAGATTATGCCTAGACTGACAGATTTTACTTGCTGTATGAATACTAATAATTCTAGGACTCCCTTCTCAACACTTGTGTTTAACATATGTTTCCATAATTAAGTATTATGCTGCACACAATATACCCCTCCCTTTTGCAATAAATTCACTGCACGAGACATTTCTACCCAAGAAAAGAAAAGGCTAGCTGGCATGATGCACTGATTTTGTGACCTGCACCATGAGAGGGATCTTTCAGTTAACATACTCACTGAGGTTGGACACAAGCAAATAGTTTGGCTGTAGTTAAGGATGAATTTCACATGGCAGGAGGAGAAAAAGAAGAGCCAGGTAAAGCCTCACTTGTTAGGGAGCAATACTACAATGGACACAAACTGATATGTTGTCTAACCACACTAATGACTAGGAAGCCCTGAAAGAACAAAGGTTATTGTTCCCAAAAAGCAGAAAAACATTCTTCTGATTTATAAACTTTGGAGGAAATTGCCACGACACTGTGACAGTATTTGAACTATCGTGAAAAGTTTTGGTATGTAAGGATCTTCTAAAGCGAGCTTTATATAGAAGCTCATTTTTTAGTATAAATAACTCGTAATTATATAAGGCACTGTCGTGTTTAATCAAATTAACTTGTTTTACGGGTTGTACTGTACCAGAACAGCAACCCAGCAACCTGTTCAGGCTATGATGACAGCAGACATACTTCCAGTGGGCATTAAAAGGTCAGTGTTTTTTTAGGTGTCCCAGCACAGTGCCATGCTGATTTTCTTAATACAATACTTAGGATCCTGCCACAGTTCACATCTTAACTTAGTGCTATACTTAAGACCATAAGGAAACACAGGGTGGCCGACTGGAAAGAATCATTATTCCTGGCCAGTGAAGTTTTTAATACAATCTGTGTTAACAAGACTAGGTATCATTCCTGTCTCAAATCCTGTAAATAGCTCGTGTAAAATGAACTGGTTTCAGCACAGCTTCTAAAAGGCACTGATTTCTCCATCCTAAAAATAAACAAAATCAACTCCTATGAACATTTCAGATAACTCACGAAATAAAGTCTGGCACCACAGAATGCTTCCTTGTTATTAATAATTTGGGTGGGAGGGATTCTAAGGTGTTTTGGTGAGTCTATTTGTAGGGTATTGTGTCAGGTTGTAACTCCCATTTCCTACTGAAGATCTGGCTGCACTTTTCCCTACATTCTGTTCTTCAAGCACTTTGAATCTTGGCCACCACTAATGCCTGAGCCCTCCTCCTCACTCACTGCACAGTGCTGGAAAATTTGTCACACGTGACCACAGAAAAGGGAGCTCATCTGAGAAGCTGTTTATGACCGTGTCTGCTCTTTGACTTAAAAATACCTCAGCTCCTTATTCCTGAGTAAGTATTGAACTTTTTCTGAGTACTGAAGTAGTTCAAAATGAAAACAAGAATTAGAAGATTTTGGCCTTGATTGTATCTGAATATTAACATGAGCAAGGGTCACTCTCTGACTCCCAGGACTTGGAGAGTGAAAGTTTTCCCACTCCGTTTCTTTGTGCTTTTTTTCTCATTTCTACATCCCTGCATTACTGAATTTTTAGGTTTTCTTTTTCCACTGTAGCAGTGGGAATGACAATTATTTATTTCTAAGGAGAACCAGATTGGTGGTCCTTTCCACAAGCACTAAATTCACACAAATTTAAGAGAGAAGAAAATACCACGTTTCTCCACACAGCCCTTTAAGCATTCAGTAGGGTTCACCAGTACTTCTCCAGTTTCCAGTTTTAACCTGTACTTCATATTCACACTTCTGAACCTACCTTGTCAAGGAAGGTGGGGCGGTCCATGGAAGACTCTTTGGAGATTGGTGGTGGGCGGCAGCCAAGGGGTTTGGTGACCATCCCATTATAGTCGGTCACTCCCATTCCACGCTTGTCCATTTCCACCTTCTTTTCCAGCAGAGCACCTTCACAGAAAGGGAAAATGGACTCAAGAAGGTGACACAAAGACAGTGGATTTGCCAGCATTATTACGTCCTGCTTACAAAAGCAAAAACCTTCAGTAAACACACAACATCCAACTGAACTGGACAAGATCAAATTCTCAGAATCCAGAGCTTTGGGTATGTTGCTCTAGAGGAAAAATACAATCAGCTGCACAGATACTTACTCATGGCCTGATCAAGATTCATATTGTTGCTCTTCAAGGCCTCTTCCGCTGGTTCTCTCTGCCAAAAATACAGGTCACATTAAGAGAAAAACTAATTGTGCTTAAAAGATTTTAATAAGGCTGAGAAAATATACTGCAATACTGGATTTAATATTTACTCAGTGGCACAAACAATGTCTGTGTGTGTTTTTTCTCTCCTTTTACCAGTTCCCACAGCAGTTCAGTTTGTTAAGTATGTAACACTGCTACATGGGCAAGCCACAGACTTCTGCTATTCCAATTTCTTCCTGCTTTCTCTGGTTAACTTTAACATTACTGCTATGTGCCCTTCCTTAAAAACAAAACAGCTATATTCTCATTCCATCCTGTTTAATAAGGAATTATTACTGAACTTCAAAGTAACACCATAAAACTCTCAATATTTTAAGTTCTATAAATGCCATCAAGCAATCTGAGAGAGCACTCAGCTAACTTACAACAGATTTCTGAAACTGAAGTAAATTTCTAATTGTAGGTAATGGAAATGCTTCCCAGTCTGAAGAGGACAACATCTTTCTGTAGTTACTGATCAAAACACTGAAAGACAGTAAGTACAAACTACAACAGCCAAGCCCCAGCTATGCTGAGCAGTAAAGCACTACTCACAGGGAAGCCCATATCTGTGAGCTGTTTTATCAGGCGGTTCATGATCCAGGCCTCATCTTGCTTGCTAGATGTCTTCATGCCCTTGGTGAACAAGCAGGAGATTCCATTAATGGTTGGCTTCCCATACCCGTACCAGTGAGATGTACATCAAATATACAATTGCTTTTTCTTATCAGTGGTACATGCTATTGTAAGATATAGTAGTACATTAATTTTAAAAGCATTCAGAACACTACAAACAATGCAACTGTTTCCCTTCTGCCAGAGATCAACCAAACTCAGCTCAACACGTGTTCCATATACCATTTACTATTTGACTTGATGACCACTGAACTAAAGTCACCTTTGAAATTAAGTATTTCATTGTAACCTTTGGCAGTAAATGACAATGAATTAAAAAAATTGACCAGCTTGATTGAATCATTATGCTAATTACAGCCTCTGTTGGCTAACGGAGTGGCAAGTGGACTGACTAAATGCATCCCAAATTCTTGGCTGGCCTTGTACTGAAGCAAGGTTTGTGCAACAGATGTCCTAATGTAACTGTATGGTCTTGCTTAAGCGTGGCATCAGTACAGAACTGTTTTCTTCTCACACCTATACAAGCCTTAAAGTTATCCACTTGTTTCTCCAAACTGGAAATAGGTATTTTTTTGCTGGACTACTCCATCACAAACTACTGCTTGCTCTTCTACCTCCACACAAAGTGTCTGAAGGCTTTTAACACTTTTCCCGTTGATACATCATCATTTCTTCAGACTTGCTCTGGAAACAAGGTAAGCTGTACTCAAATATGGAAGTGGTGAGCTGTGTTTGTGTTCTGGTGTCAGAGATATGTTTATAGACAGGTGTCATGCAAGAGAAAATCTCTAATTGACTCCAAAAACTTTCGTTGTACTTCTACTCATTCACAGAGATCAGTTTTATTTTTTCTTACCTTTTGAAGTCCTTTCTTTGGGGCATTCCCCCAGGAATTACAGGAGGAGCTGCTCTCTTGTGAAGCAGTATTATTCCACATATCTCCTTCTTCATCTTCCCACTGACTAGTACTGAGATTCACTTCATCCCCACCACTGCCCCAGCCTTCTTGCATAGATTTTGAAGCTGGAGGGAAAGAGGGAGAAGAAAATCAGATCTAATTTTATGCACATTTTATAGGAACAGACTTTTATACCATATCCTACATGCTAACATTTAAGTATTTTCAAGAGATACAGAGGTTCATCAAATAGCTTAATTGGCATTAAATGATAAGGACTCCTCCTTTGAAGCTAACAAAAAAAAAAAGAGAAGTGCTCTAAATACAGCCACAGAAGAACAAAGTCCAGCAATTGCAAATCCTACTTTTTTTTCCCTAAACAAGACAGATCTGTGATCCTTTCAGTCTCCTAGGAACAAGGAACCAGAAGTAGGACCACCACACACTTGTTGTGCACAATTCTGCCTTCAATGAATCTCACCATTTCAGCTACCACATTCTTCCACTGAACAAAACCAAATTACAAGGTTACTAACGGTCAGAAATTCATTCACATCTCAAAAAACGAGATGTGAAAGGAGCAAGCAGGCTGCAAGGAACACTGAGCAGTAAACGATGGGGTTGTGGCAGCTCAATCTGTTTCATTCTGTTTACTCTGCTTAAAGCAGGGATTATTCATTACAAGACTTCTCATTCTTTTTAGGTTTTCTGGGACTTTTAACTATCTCTCACTATGGCATTAAGCAGCAATAAAACTTACAAGATTACCGCAGCCAAAAGAGAAGTTTCAAACCAGACCTGTAGCCCTCAGGGCAGTTGGAGATGTAAGATTTTTATCAAATAACCTTTGTTAGAAGTCATGAAGCAGTTAGCAGCTCATGGTGCTCTCGAATTAGATATCCACCCCCTCACTTTAACGGATGAGTGAAGTTAGGACTAGTCGCTTTCATGTGTTTCTCCTACCAAAGTCAATCCCAACTCAACTGAGTTCAGTTTCTTCTCAACCTAATACAGGTTTCCTTCAGGCCTTGGTCACACTGTCCTGCAGTTTCCCTGTTTCCTATGCTTCTGTAATTTACAGCGTACTGCTCCTAGAGTACACAAAAAATACTCTAAGCTTAAATTTACTGGATGAGTTTGTTGAATTCATGCTTTTAAACCAATCTGGTATCCGCAATCTCAGAAGTTTCAAGAGACATAAAGGAGTTCTGAAAATCACATCAAGAAATTCTCTGATTTAAACGCACAGGAAAATGGGAAGCCCCACCTGCAGCTGCTGGCAGGAGCAAACACCACTGCCTTTTCTCCCCAGCCCGTGATTCCCAGGCACGTACCTGGTTTGCACAGTGCTGGGGCAGCAGCTGGAGGGGCTGTTCTGCCATAGGTCCCCGCCGGCTCCGCAGGGCTCTCTCCCCACCCCGTCCCACTGCTGGGGGGTTTCCCCCACGCCGACGTGCCGTTATCGACTGCAGCAGAAGGGGACGACGGCTCTCCCCAAGAAGCTTCGCTCTTCGTGTGGACGTTAGGCATTTCTCCCCAGCCTGCTGGAGCGAGGGAAGGAGGAAGAGTGATGAGGAGAGGTCATCAACGTCAATCATTTCTAAGATGGATGTTTTATTCAAGCCCTTCTCTGGAAAGAGTACAAACCAGGAACAGACAGTGTAACTATAATTAAGCACATTAAAAATCTCT
This sequence comes from Odontophorus gujanensis, assembly GCA_013399175.1. Lineage (NCBI taxonomy): Eukaryota > Metazoa > Chordata > Aves > Galliformes > Odontophoridae > Odontophorus > Odontophorus gujanensis. Next base: position 77,956 of record VXAB01008373.1, on the reverse strand, counting down.
TTGGTTTAGCTTCAGAAGTCTATTTTCTCACACCTTGTATGCAAGAAGTTATTTGTTTGATAACAGTTTCAATGCAGATTATGTACGCTGCTAATAGTCCTTAAAGCTTTTATTGCAGCCCACGGTTGATTGCATTCACCTCCCATTCCTTCTCTGAGGTTTCTTTTTACAGCGGAACTAGACAGCACTGCAATTACAATCTATAGCCAAGCCACGAGGACCAGCAGGTAAAGTCCCTGCTTTCCTGCAGAGTATTATTTTCACTCATTAAAAGACATAAGCTACTGTAAAGAAACTGCCTTGGTCTGGCTTGAACGTAATGCGCTTAAATCCGTGTGCCACTGAGCTTAGCACTGGAGATGTGTGTGCCAGGAACTGCTTCTGCAACCTACAGAACACAGACCAGTGCAACAGATCTGGAATTTAACGTGTCCATTACCTCTTACAAAAAGGTTTTATGTCCCAGTTTTGTTTGTTGTTGTTGTTTTTTTTTAACTTTAGTAGTTTAGTTGAACATCAGCACTCCAGAAAAGTGTTTTTGGAGATGAATGCTATTTAAGTGCATGCGTTTTATTCCAATGAACAAAGGCCCTGCTGATCTGCAGCTTCTGACTCACAAAATGGAAACAGGACTGGTTAAGAAGGAAACAACTCAGTTCATGGAATCAGCTTTAAATCAAAACCCACGTATCAGAAAAGCAGAGTGTACAGGGCTACAGACGATACATGCCAAAGAACTGGTCCTTCTGATGCTCCTGAATCAATGCTGATTTCGAGTAAAGACCACAGATGTGCACTGAGAAATAAATAATAAGGGATTACAAATAACGAGGGAGCTAGAGTTCAGTGAAAGATAATGCCTGAAAGCACCCCAAACCAGATAAAATACAGTAAATAAAAATTCTGTCTGTATTTTCCCCTTGGAAACAAGGACCTGCTCTGCAGCATCGCTGTCTTTGTGCTACCTTTGCACGGCTCTGCTTTACCAACTTAACAAGGAGGATGAGGTTACATTTTCAAGAGGATGCTGCTAAATCCTGAAGTTAAGTGGAAAGAAGATATCTGCTTTGTAATCTCCGGAAGAGTCATTTGTAACTGAGGTTTTTCCTTGATTTTTACAACATGTAGCATGCATCTGATCTGAAACAGTCACAGGTGGAACACGGCTTGCAGGAGCCCACAGCCCCAGCAGCATCCCAAACATTACTGCAGAAGGCTGAAGCAACACACAGAGCTGCTGCTGAGCTCCTCTGCACAGCTCCTGGGAAGCAAAATGCCTTCACAACAGCCTCAAATCTGAGCTAGTCTTCCATTTTTAAAAGTTCTTACTGTTTTTCTCTCTGAAAATAACACACATGTAGGCTTTCCTAAGAAAAAGCCCCATGCTTTTAGAACCAAAACCAGAACTACAAACAAATGGCTCTGCTTGAATGCTGTTTTGCAACAGGATAAGCCCTGCTAAAGGGTTCCTTGGCAAGAAAGTAAAGTATTAATACTGCAGTTTCCAAACTGTTAGAATTGCGAGAAACAAAGAGATCACAGTGAGTAATGAATATGGCCACATTGGCAGAGTTTTGTTTTATAGAAATAAAAACATAATTAACATTGAGCCTCAGCCAACAGGAAATCCTCAAGGGAAAGTGAAACGTTAACTGAGTTATGGCAGGATGCAGTTGTTTTCCCTCAAAATAACCCTATAGCTATTTGGATGATAGAAATAGTTCTCCTTCAATTTCTTTGGTCTGTGATATATACCAGAGCATATGGCTACAGTGCAGGCAAACCAATGTATGAGAGCCTTATGCAGATGGAAATGGAAGAGATCTAGGAGAAAAATGAGATTGTGTATCATTAGTCTGCTCATACAGCCAATAAACAAGCTATAGCAGTGTGCACTCATGTATGCACCCAAGGGAAGGTTCCTGTACCCCTTAAGCTCAGGTCCCATCCTGCAAGGTTCATGCAGTGGGGGCTCAATGCCTACTTGCATGGCTTGGCACTGGGGAAGCTCTTACTTGGCTCTCAGCAAGGAGATCATCATGGTGTGAAAGCAGAGGACATGCCCCTCAGTAACACCTGGCCATCCCCCAGAACATGAGCACCCTAAATGAGCTTGGAGCTGCTCCAGTATCCACTCTGATGAAAGTTCAAAGGAAGATGCACTGCTTCCATCTCCTGCTCCACATAAATCACAGACTGCGAGTGGCACTGGAGCTGCTGCCAACAGAACAGCATGAGATTACAGAAGCAGCAGCAGAATTCCAACTTCATTTTAAATTTTTTCACAAGTTGAGCTGCTCATTCTCTAGACTCTTCATTTTCAACATCAAATCTCTGTAGGAAAGCCTGCCTTACCTTCCTTGCACAGATGGAAGCCCATCAGTCTGCCTACCTGGTATCTCTCCTCTCACAAGAGAGCATCGAGCTCTTCCTAGCATTTGCAGTAAAGATCTGTTGCTGTTTGGGATCCAAAAATCTCCTTTTTGCTTATCCCTATTTGCAAAACCTTTTGTCACTGTCTTTCTAAGTAACCCATTGTCGGCTTGGGGGGAGTTACTACAACCAGAAAGGAGTACATTTTTATCACATTATCTACCCTGGTTTTGCGTGCACATTTATTTACAATACGCAAAGAAACTCCTTAGAGCACGATGCATTTCATGAAGTGTGTACCAACATCTGCTTCCCATCAGTAGCTTTTAAGCTCTCCAAAGAATGTTGAGAACTTCTGAGGATGGGTGACAACTCGAATAACAAGGCTGTAACTTGGCCTCCATTTCTGGGCTCACACAGCATGAACTTCTATTTCAAAAGGAACTGCTACTCCTTTGTGAACCAGTAACTAGTTCTGTACAGCAAACCTAAGAGCTACCTCTTGGTTATCAGTGCACGTGCCTGTTATCATTCATTTCAGGGCATAAGGAATCCCAAGTTCTGCTCCTGTATCAGCAGGGAAGGCTGCTGTGCAGCTGTAGGATGGCACAGTGATTGGCAAAGCACGTCAGGGCCCACGTAGAAGTTTTGCACAGAAATACTGCACGTGGAAAAGAACCACTGTTGGATAAACGTGCCTCTGGCTTACAGAGGTGTCCTGGCTACACGACTCGCTTCCCCTGCTGCACAGGTTGGAAAGGCATATTCCTCACCAACAGGAAAGGAAACTGGGGTTAAATGAAAATAATGCTACATGGTATGACAACACCCTGTGAGCTAGGAAAGCTCCTCGTTACCTCTGCACACAAACAGTTCGACAAACACATGGAATCACCCACAGATCAGCTGAGGGGGGAAGAACAAACCAAGCAACCCAACTGCACTAATAACAGACGCTTTGCTACCGTTCAGGAATGTCAATTCTCAGTTCTGTGGGTGAAGGTTTCAATACAGATGAAATAAGTTTAAGACAAACGATAAATGGAGCGTGGCCATGTACAAACCTCGTAGCAGATTTCTCTTTCTGGAGCACATTATTCGACAAAAACAGATATCCTCAACTGTTAAAAATATTTGACTGGAGTAAGGAACATGAGACTATTTTTGTACAGACATTACATTCAGTTTGAATTATTTCACAACATCGAAGAAAAAAAAAATGATGGAAATAAGAGAAGGAGAACAAATCCTGCTTGGAGAAAAGCACAGTTAAAAAGCCAATACTCAGACATGGCCAAGACAAAACAAAATCAGATGAAAAATTTTCAAGGGCACTGCAAGATCAGATCTGAGATGTCTGTGGTTGTGACACAGAGCAGGGCTTCCAGTGGTATTTACTTCAGTACCTCTCCTCTAAACAATTTTTTCTTTTTTACCTCCCCCACTTTTATTCTTTTGCTGCTCATCCACAACAGCACCTTCTTTCTCGTTTGAAAAAAATCCTATACACTTCTCAGACATACAATGCTTACACCCTTGTATCTGGAGCAGAGGTAAAGGGGGAATGGTTTTTTTCAGCCACCCTGAGTATTAACATCTTTAACCAATGCAGCTTTATGAGAACCCCATAAAAGCCCAGGATACTGTCCATGCTTGAGACCTGAAAGCATGGAGGAGAACCTTCAACATAAATGACAGCAAACAGGAGAGAGAGAAACAGCATCAGCCCACTGGATACATGCAACAGCCAAAAAAACATCTGCTGCCAAGTGACAGGGTTTGTAGACAACAGCAGATGCTTAGTGTCTAAACAAGAATAAAGAGTGAGTAATAGTACCAGAGGACAAAGAACAGAAGAGAGGTTAGCAAAAAGACATCCAACTCTGCAAGGGCAGAAGGTGCTAACTAATTGTGAAGAACCTTACAATACAAGTACAGACCCACAAGCCAAGGACCCAGAGCTTTAATGATCTGATCCTGGTGAGAGCTTTTCTTCATTGTGCAGCCAGCCAAGCTCCTCTCTAGTGCTATTTCTAAAAGAACATCTGCTGCAAAAAGGCAGAACCAACCATGTCATCCAGATATACAGTGTGGAGAATGGCTCACCAGGACATGCTGCAAGCACATCTCAGCTGATCTCAGATTCACCAGAGCAGCACTGCCAAAAAGACCATGGCAGGCAGCAGAAACAGAGAACACCATGCTGGTGTCAGGTCTAGAAAGAGCCCGAAAATAAAGGAGTTTGGACTCTGGAAACGTGTCTGCCAGGTTCCATGGGTTCTGTGCTCAAGAGAGGCAGTTATCACCGCTGTTTCAGCGTAAAGAAAAAACATTTACACTACAGCATAAACGGAGGATATCTTATCTTTAGCACACAGTTACACAGTGCTCAGGCCTGAGAGCACTCAGTAATAACTGCTACTGGAATAACAGAGCTTACAGCAGCACTGCCATACCTGGACCAAGCAGCGGGGACCGGTTCGGCTGGGCACTTGACTGGTGCGATGGCTGAGGTTCAACCATGTTTGTGTTGATAATGGTGCTAGTGGTGGTGGTATTGGTTGTGGTACTGCTCTGAATGATGGGATTATTTCTATCCCACATGTTTACAGTCTTGTTGTTGTTGTAATTTGGGTCGCCCCAAGCTGAGGTACCATCGTCAATCTCCATCTTGCGGCGAATGGACGGTGGAGATGGCTCTTCCCAGCCAGTTGCCTCACAGTTCTCTTTTTGTTTGGCTGGCACTGGCCCACCAACCCACCCCGACCCCGTCTGTTTTACAGAAGCAGCTCCTCCCCAGTTACTCACACTGTTGTCCTGGGGTTTATTAGCCCAGTTTTGTTGGGGGCCTGGCTTTAAAGATTCCCCCCAACTTGTACCTGTATTAGCCTTGCTGTTTGTGCCATTTCCCCACCCACTGGTCCCAGACCTCGTGGAATCATTCCAACCAGACCCCGACCTATTGTCAGAATCCCATCCAGATCCATTCTTCTTCCCATCACCCAAGTGTCCGGGAACAGACGATGAATCTGCCCAATCTCCACCTCCTGAAGTCCAGCTCGGATTTGATTTCTGTCCGTCTCCCCAGTTTTGAGATTTGGGTTTCTGAGGTTCACCCCAGGTAGGTGATTTGTCCTCCTGATTCGCGGTCCCACTCCAAGTGTGGCCGCTTTTGGCAGCAGCAGCATTATTAACAGTAGTAGAGCTTGCTGACTCTCCCCACCCCCCTGGGCCATTTGGTGCTTTGTTGTTATTGTCTCCCCAACCTGTATTTGTTGGAACAGCTGCAGGCGGAGAGCTGACCCACCCAGATACTGAAGAGGTATTTGTACTGTTCATGATGGACCCATCGTTCTTCCCCCCTGAGTTTGAAGATTGAGTAGCTGCACAACCCCAGGCCTCCGTTCCATTGTCATTCTTTCGTTCGGACCTCGGGGACTCTTCAAATTCCCAGGCAGTGTTTTGCTTTACAGGGGTCTGTCCCCACCCTGTATTGGACAGGACCCTGGGGTCAAGGTCATTTCTTGGCAACTGAACTTGCCCTTGGTCTATCATCCCTTTGTCTCTCCTCCTGCCCTCTGCAGCCCCCTCCCTCCCAGTACTGCCTTCATTTTGGCTTCCACTGCTATCGTTGCTTCCTTCACTAGCTGTGGTGCCAGATGCCGCAGCTTTGGCCCAGGAGTTTATTTGTTCGTTGCCCTGCTGCATGGCAGGATTCGGACTGGTAACACTAGAGCTATCCCACCCCGCTGATCCTTTCCCATTGATGTCGCTATTGGAATGCTGGTTTGGGGGCTTGACCCATTCGCCATTGACACCGTTACTGGCATTACGGTTGGGGTGGCCCCAAGCTCCAGAATGCATACTACCAACACCACTGTTGCCACCGCCCCTGCCCCACGCTAGTACCCCAGGACCAGATGGAGGCCCCGAATCCCACGCACTCGCTCCGTTTCCTTCCTTTTGCACAGCACTGCTGGATCCATTTTGTTTAGCACTTAATGCTGAGTTCACAGTGTCTCCATTCCCCTGACTGAACCCAGAATTGCTGTTTCCTGTGGCAGGATTACCTGGGGACATCCCCCAAACTGAACTGCTCATTCCTTCACCACTGCCCCCACTGACTTGAGAAACTGATGTTCCATTAGCACCAGGAAGGCCTTGCAGGTGGGGCGGGATGATGGCCCCCATACCAACAGCCATCCCCCAGTTCGGCAGTCCATTTGTCTGCATTGCATTGATAGGGTTTGGTGAAGAGTTCATGGGGTTAGTGTTATTTGGTCCATCAGTGTTAAGGTTCTGAGGTTGTACGCTGAAAGACACATTCTGAGAAGTGGACGTTTGTGGTTCTGTGCTCTCTTGCGGCAGCAAGTTTCCCCAAGCACCTAAGGTGCCTGTCGGGTTCCCATTCTGGTTGCCCATGTTCTGACCTATGGCACTGACCGGACTGCAAATACTGGAAGGGTTGCCTGCTCCCACAGTTCCCTCATGTCCAAGTACAGGCCAGGCAGCTGGATTGGCATTAGGGTTAAGGTTAAGATTAATGCCAGCATTTGAGTTGGAAGCACCCCAGCAGTTTTGACTTCTACCATCTCCAATCATGTTGTCCATCTTGCCATCCCCACCGCTGGCAGAGCAGTGAGCTAGGCCAGAGCCAGAGCCTGCAGCCATGCCCCACACTCTGGCAGAGTTGCCGTTACCGTTGGCTCCACCAGCTCCAAGGGCACTCTGGTTAGAAGTGCTTTGGACGAGTGCTCCGTTGGCGCCATTATTGCCATTAGTTTTCTTTGTATGTCCAGTGAAGTTGCCTTGGGCACTCCCTGTAGCCATGCTACTGTTCTCTGAGCCACAGTTGGAGGCAGAGTCAGTGTCTGTAGTACATTCTGAGGCAGATTCAGTCTCAGCTCCAGTGATGGAAGGCCACGCTTCCTTGTCAGTCCTGTCTATTATCACTTTATCCCAGCTGCAGTTGCCTTCACTCCTGAAAGTGGGCTGCTGTCCCCAGTGGGAATTTTCATAATGGTCTCCCAATCCACTGTGACTGAGATCTGAAAGAATCCAAAAAGGTTGAAAATGAGTGCACGGTTCAAGCACCACAAAAGCACAGCTAGGTCCTGCTTGACATCACGAGCTGTAACGCTTCACTCTGCACTTAAGTGTAAAGTGTTCTAAAATTCAAAGCACGTTTTCTAACACGATGCAGCAGAGAACACACAGGCATTCTGTAATAACAGTTTGGTCGAGAAAATTAGCTCTGGAAGGATTTACAAGGGATTTAAATGTGCTTTTTAGTTTCACATATCATCCAAAGTAAGTCCAAAGTCCACCCCCAACCCAGTGAAACTAACGCTATATTGCACAGATATTCGGAAGGCGGTCTTCAGAGCACAAACCTTATCCACAAAGATGTTATTCAATTTCTAAAGAAGCTCTGGAACCTCTAATTGCTTGCTAGGGTGCAAACTTGTACTGAAAGGCACATTTGCATGCTAAGGACTCCAGCTCAGACAAGTTTTTGCTTTTACTTTCTATCCTAATTGTTCTCTATAAAAGATATTCAGTACAGTTTTCTCCTTTTAGTTTCTTTTCATGGCAAGTAATCCAGTGTGATCCTCGGGCAGCTCTTCCAATCACTGATCTAAAGGAGGCAGAAAACTGCAGCTATACGTTACAAATTTTGGCTGCCAGTAATTTTTACTAGTCATAAACCTGCAGTAGCACGACTTTTACTTTTCTGATCAATTAGCCTACATTAGATTTGAACAAGAAGTGCAAGACTGTTCTGAGGGTAATATGTATACAACAAACCTCCCAAATAAGCTGTTTTACAGAGGATGACTAATATACGTTGATCTGAATCACAAATATTTTGGTGTGATTAGCTCCTCCAACTGCCTCCAATTAAAGGTGCTCCAACACTGTGAAAAAATTATTCCAAGAACAGAAAAAGCTCTCTCTTGAACGAAGTCTCATTACTCACACATTTCACCTGTGGCTTTGCAAGCAAAAGCTGTGATTATTAAGTTGCCTCATGCGGATTATCAGCACACACAATGAACACACTAACCCGGGACAAATTGCATCTCATCTCAAAATCAGTGGAAGAACACATGTTAAAGAAAGGAGAATACAGCCTCAGCTCATTGTCCGTCTTCTCACAATGCCAGGACAAGCCTAGTGTTTCACAGAAAGACCTAAATAATTGGCAGTTACAGGACAAACCCAAAAACATGAAACAGACAGTTAGACCAACCTGGATTCTTGCCCCTACATACAATGGCCAGCAAGGAGGAAAGCATCATGTAACATCCACACAAAACCGAGCGCTTACAGAGCTGAGGAAAAAGGTTAAAAATTTACCTGATAATCTACGAAGGTGTTAAACAGGAGACCAGAATCCCAGATAAGACAGGGAAAGTGAAAGGAAGCCTGCAAAATGACTCAAACTGGGTTGACAAGGTCAGAAATACGAGCCAAGCAGAATTCTGAGCAGAGCAGAAACAAACAAAGGAAAAAAGCTGCAGCAGCCAAGGCCAGCAGATAAGAAGTTGAGGTAACCAAGGAATCAGATAAGAGGAGTTGTGTGTGATTTTTTTTCAACACAGTGGGTGGTGAGCTTCAGCAGTACGTTTCTGACATGTCAGGAAGATTTAAAAACTGCTTGAAATACAGTTTCAATAAAAAGGTCTCACCAAAGCTGAACCATCAGCTCCACTCAGGAGCAGAGCAGTGCTGCCCCAGGTCAGGCAGGGCAGGCTGAGCAACGAGGGGCACTGCACCCTGCACAGGGATCACTGAGCACAGGGATGGCACGAAGACCAAGAAAACAACTTCCAAAGAACCCTGAGTAGGGAGCAGAACTGCTCATGACATGAGGCAGTGGGATCTGGAAGAGCAGCCAGAGAAAAAGACAAACCAAACCAGGAAGGGATCATCCAGAGCAAGAGCTGCCTGTGCTAGAATGGTCAGGAACCTGAGCTGGGCTCAGTGCTCAGCTCGGACAGCATCACACAGCCACATTTGGCTCCAGGAAGCATGCAGCTCAGAAACCCTCCACTTGCAACTCAGTATTTGCTCCCTTCCAACAGCACAGCTGCCAAGATTCAGATTACGGTCTCAGCAACAACCACCACCACCACTGACTAATCTGAAAGAGGTTCCTGTGATAAGGATTGCACTAATTCCAGTACACGACAGAAAATAAATGCTCCCATTAACAGCAGTGTACCTGCAGGGCTGCTCGATCCCTGGTCAGGAGTCAGCAGGAATTCACACTGGCAGCTTTCACAAGGAACGTGCTCAAAAAGCAAAGCAGTCAAATCTAAATCCAGCCCCTTCCAGTGTGGCATGTGCTGCAGAGCAGTAGGGTTATCAAATTGAAAACAACAACAAAGAAATGAAAGAAAAATGTACTCAAGGAGCGTTTCTTGCAGATTCAAGACAGAAGCTGCTCCCAAAAGCTACAAGCAACAAGCTCTGAGAGTTTCCCTTTATCTTCTGGGGTCGGAATCTGGGCTTTCACATCTGTTAAAACACGGCAGCAGCGAGCAGGGACCTGATGACCTGCCTTAACAAACGACCTGCAGGAGCTGCTTGGAAGTTACGGCTTTCTTCCAGCTCCAGACAGGCAACATTTTCCAGAGACAGCTGCTTCACAGTGTCCCGATAGGAAATGCAGCAATTGCTTTTAACACCGAGTGCTGCTATAAAAACAGTAAGGAAGGGAACAGACTAAAACCCCACAAAATAAACAGAAAGCTGCAAGAGCTGTTACTTTGCTGCTAAACAAAGATAACAGACTTCCAGCACAGAGCAAATCCCAAAAAGAGTGTTTTCATACAGAGTCTCTAGAAGCAAACATCCAAGAGACATTTTTCCATTTTCCCTAACCTTAAAGTAGTTCACTCCTACAAAGCAAATAACCAGAAAGTAGCAAAGTGATACTTAACCCACGAGGATTTTACACCAAGAGAAGAAATACTGAAAGGAAAATATTTTTATATGATTAAATCTAGGGGTAATTTTTTTGTTTTGTTTGTTCGGGGTTTCCTTTGAATGCAAAAATCCCCTCCAACTCTCTAGGAAACCACGTCTCCGCAAGAACTGCCACGGTTTTATTTTATAAGCTGCTAAGACTGGAACAGGGAAACCAATAAAATGTCGGTTCTTAAAGATCAGTTCCTCTTTACTCCTGCAAAGCTCTGAAATAAAGCACGGCAGCCGACCAGGAGTGCTTCCATCCTTCCTGCGAGCCGTGACCCCGAGCACAGCGACAGGAGGTGGGAAGCACAGTGCTGTCATGCCAGCAGCCTGCACTGCTGCTGCACTGCCAAGTCCAGCTGCTGTTACGACCAATACTTTGAGCCTGACAATCTGAACTCTGTGTCCTCTGCACAACACGGCTCTCTCAGCTAACAAGGCCTCCTGCGATCAGGGAAGGGAATTAACGGAACGCTGAGATTAACAGCCCTTTTTGTTAATTAAAAACCACCACAACAACGAAAGAAACAAAAAACAACCCAAACTCACGACAAATTCTGCCAAACTGCAGGCATACCAGTTACCATACTGCTCAAGCTTTGACCAGTGTCACCAGTAAGCACCATGCTATTGGTTTTTGTTTTTGTAATATACTGGGGCGGGAGGAGACCGCTGCTTTTAAGCACTGCAGCCAGCTTGCCTCACAAATTTCTGCTCAGTAGGTATTAAAAATAGAAAACGTTTCTGCCTTTGTATGCTAACATAAATAAATAGCTGCACAATCGTGTTAAATGCTTCCACAGGCTGCAAATGTGAAGTAGGAGCAGAGGGAGAGGTGAGGAGCTGCTGCATGTGTTTCTGTGAGAGCAGAGCACTTGGCCTGCACAAAGGCGAATGCTTTCCTCCTCCTCTGAAAACACAGTTTGCAATCGGGCTCCTCGTGGCCGTTTTGTTGCTGTTTTTTTTTTTTAGCTCTCTCTTCATAACTTCCATTACAGTAATTAGGTTGAACAATATGCAGTACAATTATGCACCCTCAACTATAATTAACATTCAGCTGATTTACGAACCGGAGTACGAGGGAAGTGCGAAACGGCACCGCCTAGGATAAATTATTAATGAGAATCTTATTAGTAAGCATAGATTTGATTTAAAACGGAACAAACAAAACAGATTCCCCTCTTCTCACTCCCGGCTGTACATTTCAACACGTGTTAGCCAGCACAACAGACCCCAAACCCATGGTCTGTGGGCTACCTGCCACATCCAGCCCTGCCCTTCCCTGTCTGGGGCAGAGGACAGATCTGGAAGCTGTCCTCTACCTGATGCGACCTGCTGTCCCCTATGTGCTAGCAAGCCAAACTCCTGAAACCCATACACAACGCATTAAGGCAGACAAAAGATGGAAGCACCGAACAGAGCGGCTTCATTCTAAAATCAAGCCCCAGTCCAGCACGCGAGTGGGAAAAGTCTATTACAGCCCGTTCCAATTCTCTGCACTACGACACGAACACGTAGCTCGTTTCCTCCGATGCCAGAACCTTTCAAACGCGTTCAAGACAGCAAGCACAAACCAAACAGCGCTGCCATGGCAGCAGCGGCTGCACCCAGGATGGCACGGCACGGAGCTGTGCCCGGCGCACGGCTCGCTGCGGAGACGCCATTTTATCAAACCTGAAACGCAGCCAAGAGCTCAGGACGCCGCGCTGCTGCTCTCTCCCTGAAATGTTACGTAATAAATTGATTGAACAGCAGCAGATGCTATTTTCTCAGGGTTAGGATTCCGCTTTTTTGTTGTTGTTGTTGGTTGTTTGCTTTCCTCTCCCCTCTTTGGCTCTAAAAAGGGCCGACGGGTGATAAAATACCTGAAGCAAGGAGCCGCCCAACCATCCTAGGAGACGCTACATTGCGTGCAGAGCTGCTCCCGCTCCCGCATCTACGTCCTGCGCTGCAATATGTCGGCTGTGCAGAGAGAGCCTCATCCCGCAGCGCTGCCAAGAGCCGCGCCGTGCCGCCCGCACGACCTGCGCCGTGTGCGGGGCAGGCTGCAGGCTGGGCCCGGCCCCGGCCGAGCGGCGCTTCTGAGCTTTGATTATCTAATTGCAGCTGACACTAAACCGATCTTCCTTCCTCTTTAAATTCTTGCAACTGTCACAAAACATTTTCACTTCGGGACCCGGCTACAATTAGCGCTCCGGCCGCTTTTCTTCCGGTTTTTTGAAAGTCAGCCAAAAGCGCGGGCGTGCGGTGCCAGGGCTGCCTCCCACCTTCCTCCTCCTCCTCCTCCTCCATTCCTCCTCCTTCCCACCCTCCTCCTCCTCCTCCCGCTCAGAACAAGTCCCATATGTGTATTGGCCCGCCGCCAGGCGCTTAATTACTTCCCTGCCTCTATCTCGCAGCGATCCAGGCAGCAAACAGCGGAGCATATTAATCACAGCCCCGGCTGTTTGTACGCTGCCCAGACAATGCAGCCGCCCCGCTTGTCTTTGCCTGTACGAACACAGCGCACAAAGGGGAGGGCGCAGCCAACATAACATCCCACATTATGTAAGAGCAGCGTAGAGATCTCCTACACAGAAATCTGCACGGCTCATTTATACGCGGCCTTCCAGCGCGTCTAGCGTGCTTCAGCATTATTTCCCCTCCTCATTTCCCTGCTCTTCCTCCGCTCTGTCCCAAATACATACTAATTGCACAGCACGCGCAGCACACTTTAAATCTGCTGTTCCCATTCCTGGCAGGTGTTTGTCTCTCGGTTCGCGCTGGGTCGCACACGGCCGATGGCTCTTTAAGGGTTTGGCTCCGTGCTCTGAATTGCTGCCACTTCACCACCACAGCACAATCGCTGCTGCTATTCCTGGCTCCAGAGCCGCTCCACTGAAGCACTCCTGAAAATAGCCGTGCTCCCAGGAAGACATTTGCTCCCTGCTTCTTTGCAGCGCTGTCTGAATGCTGGATGGGTTCAACTTCGTTCTAACAGCAAATGATGAACACAAATGGAACCTTCTCTTTGCTTCACTCAGAAAATGCTCTCAAACGGAATGGGAAGAGAACCTGAGAGTCAATCTTGCAACCATCTTAAAGGCCAACAAATCCTGGTGAGTGGTTATGATCTCTCAATACCAGCTGCACACGGTGGAAATTTTCCTTAGCTAAAATATATTAAACCTGCAGGGAATGTAAGGCACGTTCCAGTAGTCCTTGTAATTCTCCTTGAAAATACAATGAAATTTTCCTAAAATCTCCTTCAAGTGATGAAGGTGGTGCTTATCAATGGCACCACTGGAGGAGATTCATGGAGCAGGAAGAGGTGAGGCCATGCAGATCCCAGGGACACTCCAGCGTGCCCCAGCACCAAAGCAATCTGCAGGAGTCACCACTGGTACCCAAAGATGAAAATGTGAGAGGTTACGACTGCTTACCTGGGCTAAGCAACTATTCCCAACAGACACCAAATGATGTCTCCTGAAATCTGCCAACAAAGCCCTGTAACACCAGACCGCAGATCCCCAAACGTTCTGCCTCCCCTCTTAAAAAATCTTTTGCCCTGGCAACTTTTTCCTAACGTGTGCCCTTCATCTTCCTCACTGAAATCTAAGCCCATTATTTCTCATCTGACCTACCACGAGCATACAGAACGTACCATTTTCATCCTTGCAGCAGTCAGTTAGGTATTCCTGCATTTGTAACTCCTCTCTTTTCTCTTAGACTCAGCTGTCCCAGTTGCCTTGCTTCGTGCAGATCTTGTTCTTGAGCTCTTCTCACTCCTGGTGCATTCCCTTGGTCTTTCTCCAGTGGGTTCACATCCGACCACACAGCATCCCAGCTTGAACTCAACGTCCCTCTCATCAGGGTGAGCAGCACACGTGCCTCCTGGAAACCAGACCTCAGTATGCTCGGTCTTCCCTTCAGTCTCTTCGCCAGGTTCACCTCCTGTGACCAACTCCAGATCTATTTCTGCAGCACATTTCTCACGTAATCATATTTCTGCACGCAGTTGTTCCAGTCAAAATAGAGAACCTTCCCCTTTTCTTATTTGATTGCACAATTTTGTCACTGCTATTTTGTCCTCCTGTCGTCTCACATTCTTCTCTAGCTTGGCATCATTCAAAAACTTAATGAAGGCTGTTGTTCATTGTCTGATGCAAATACCAGAGAGGACAAATTTACCATCTCAAAACTTAATTGTGCCAGTTAAGGGCTGATAGCTACTCTGTGTCTGCACCCTTCTGAGCAGTTATCACTGATCTTAAAGTAATTTAATCTTATACTCACTTATTTACAACAGCACACATCCATCATGACAAAGCCTTCTGAGGCACTGTCAAAAGCCAGACGCAGACTTTGTGACATTATTCCCTCCTGCTCTGCAATGCCTGTTGCTCTGCTCTGACAGGGATGTGCTCTCAATAAACCCATGCTGGCTCTGCTCTCATTTCTTTGCCAAGTTCTACGTGTACTGCAGTAGCTCTTTTGCTTATATTTTCTAGTTCCACCCTGGAGGACTACACTGATGGATCTGTAATTCCTCATTTGTGCTTTTAGAAACTAGTTATTTCATTTCTCTGTTCTGTAATCCTCAAATGTTCAAAGAGAGCCAGTGGGCCAGACTGCCCCAAGCGTTCCTCACTGTACTCAGTGATTAATCTCATCAGTTTCATACTATCTGAAACATTTCCTTAAGTATTCTAACTCACTGTAGCCTTAGTTTTTAAGCCACACATCACCTTACAGATAAGGGAGAAGACACAAAGCATTCCTGATGCCACCTATTAATGGGCCTCCCTGCTGAACATCACACCAGTTCCCTTGGCCTTCCTTGTATTATTTAAGAAAATGTTGCCTTCTTGTCCATTTATTTTTCCCAATAGCTACAAATTTCTTTGCTTTGTTTGTTTCTTGCAGCATTGCTTCCTGAGCTCTATGAACTCACCTTTCCATCATCTTTACACACTACGTTACCCTCTCTCTGCTCTTCCCCAGAACCACACTCCCATTCCCTGCTCACTCTGACCTTAGTAGTTGCTTTCTGCCCTTTGCTTATCCTGCTACTCCGTCTCCCAGCGTGCTTTGTCAGGAAACTGCCATCTGCACGTTACAGAAACCTGCCAGACTCTTTGTCTCTTGATGTTCTTTCCCAACAGACACTTGCGGGGTTTATTTATCAGGCTACCACTAAATCACAGCCTGCTACAAGAAAACTAGAGATAGGATACAGATCTACTGATTCCAAAGCAAACGCACTGGCCTTTGATTCATGATGTTTTTGCACAGCCATACTCTTTGAAAATGAGGGCAGCAAAATATAAAGGTGTTTCGGTTATTTATCCTTTTACAGATTTCTATTTTTCCTTCTCCCGGTGAAAAATTCTAATCACTGTCAAATAGATTTGAAACAGCAGATTTATTTTTCACGCTCTGCTGCCCAATGTCAGATAACATACACAACACGGAAAAATTCATTCCAAAGATTAGTTTGCTGATGAGTTTTAGCCATCATTTTTCATTCACAACTCCCATATTCATGGCACACTGCGGCTGCTGCTCCTCCACTGACATTGAAGGCATTGTATGGATTTCTGGAAGTTTTACAGGGGAGGCAACAACCTTTTCTAGCTGTGACTCACTTCCCGCAGACTTTCCCTTTACTGTATTTCAGAAAATATTAATCACTTGAGACTAAATCTCAGACAGCACCTCCTGGTTGGATCCCATCTCCATGTTAACGGCGTATTTTCTTCCCTGGACCATGTTTTGAAGCTTCCTTTTGTCTCAACATACACCTGACATGAGAGATCTCTGACAACACGGAGTGATTTCCAGGGGAGTGATTTCCAGGGATGTGTAGCAGACAGCAAGCACTACAGGATGCTGAACAACGCCCTGAGGAACAGAACAAGTGGTACACACAGCCACCATTTGTGCAGCCTCCTCTGGTACCTGCACATCCTTTCACAGCGCTGATCAATGCGATTAATAGCAAAAGGTTTAATAAAAAAAATATATATATATATGGTGATTTCTGTCTTTTAACCAATAGCATAACACAAAATTTCATCCCACTAATAGGAAAACTTTCACATTGAATGCACTGTGGATAACTTGTGAATAGTGATGAGCCGTACAGGGGACTGCTCTGCAAATTATGGCCAACATATCCAGTGATGCAAAAACCAAAATATTCGGAGCTGCACTGTAGATAAACATCATGTATTTGTTACATACAGTTGTCCTTTACAGAAGGAAGGATGAGGACAGAAGAAACAGCCAAAGCTGGAGTTTACATCCTCTGAGTAAAGAATATTGTTCTAAACCCATCTTCCCTTGTTCTCTCGCTATACACTGTGGCCAGGACACACCTGCCCAGCTTTCCTGCAGGTCCTTTACCTGGTCCTTTACAAAGGATACAGAAAAAGAAAAACAATTTTTGAAAACCTTTTGTTTTAAATCCAGTAACTTGCCAACTAGAAGCAAAGACACTGTCAAGTTTTGCCAACAGAGATATTCTACTAACGGAACTGGAGAATATGGGCCCATAAAGCTCAGCTAATCATTTCCATAGAGGCAGTTTGCACATGTGCTTTTTTCATTAAAAACCAAGCTGTTTGCCAAGCCTCCCAAAAACCAAGCTAAATCTCCTTTCAAACCTGAAGTGATCCTTTATTCATACGCTCCAAAACTATTGCACACACATGCTTTACCTGCAGTGATCACCAAGCACAAAAAGCTTGACTGAGCAAAAACTCATGTTCAGTTTGAAGGTCCCTATTGCTTTGTCAGATATATGATGAGACAAGCATATACCGAAGCTTATTCGTGTTTCCCAGCTGTACTGACTCCTTTCAGACAATGCAGAGCCTCTCTCTAAAACACTTCTCCATATTTCAGTTGATGGCTCTGTTAGAAGGAACTCTGAAGTGACCCACAGTGAAAGCACAGGACGTCACATCAGGGCAGCATGGAACTGGATCCATTAGACAAGGCTCCTTTCTCCTGTTTCCTCCAAGTTATCCCAAGGCAAAGCTAACACAGAGATGCCAACAAGAAGAGCTGACCTGCCACGTGACGGCACTCGGCAGCCCCCAGCTGCCCACAATGCTTCCTGAGCACCCACACCATGCTGCAGGAAGGAATATATGAACTGCAGCTAAAGAAATGTTGAAACGTGAAATAAATCTTCCCGCTTCAGAAGAGAAAAATGAACAAAAGAAAAAACATCAACGCAGAATCCAGCATTAGACCCCACTAGGAAAATACATCTTCTAACTGCTCTCAAATTCTCACCTCCCTGAAAACAACAGATACAATACATTAAGTGTAACTCCTCAGCTTTCACAATGCTCCTTGTGTGCTGTATCACGTTTTGACTGCTGTATGAATTATCTGCTTTCATTTCTTTTTAGACTCTGGAAACATATGTTACGGATCAGTTCTGCAAATCCTCTGCTTGCCAGCATGAAAGAAGTAGAGAAGTTTCACCACAACTCCCAACTCCTGCAGGACACGGTACATTTCTTTAGAGGCAATGGATGCTGGTTTGATGCTGCTGAACTGCAGAAAAGTGAAAGGCACCTTCAAGAGAACCTGATTACTGCTTCTGATCTTTGTTCTTATCAGCATCAAACACACACGGGCTGCCTGGAGACTCCTTTACAAACTTCATCACTTGTGAAGAAACAAAGGAGGATGCATTACTTGTTATTTTCATTCTCCCGTGATAGCTTTCAGAAATGACTGTAACTTTGTTAGGTAACATGGCAAAAGGGCCATTCCAGGGATGACTTGCTCCTTAACGAGGGCAGAGAGCTACTCACCACACACTCTGCAGTTAGTTGACCAGGTGGGGAGGGAAGAGACAAAAACCACCATCATCTTCAAGCAGAAATAGCGAACCGGATATGAGAATACCGCCCGTGAGTTACAGAAATAGCTTTCCTTCCCTGTAATCTTGGAAAGGATTACAGAAGCACTGTGTGAAGAACAAGCTTTGTTGCTTAAGATAAAAGTTCTGGAAGAATTACTGTTCTACAGAAAAAGCTCTTACCGAACACAGCTTCATAATAGTTAACAATGAATTAAAGACTGTTTCAAAGGATAAGATATCTCAAATATTTTGTGCTATTTGAATATTCAATATCTTCTATTGCTATTTCAATATCTTCTCCTAGCAGTTTGCTTAGTTAATATTTTTACAGATTACCTCAAAAGAGAAACAAAAAATCATTACTCTCATCCACTTCACTGATATTTCCAAATGATAAATCTGACAAAGAATATATTAGTGGTCATTAATTTCCACTTCCCTTACACTGGCAGAACATCCTTTTTAATTCACGACATTGCAGTTATAGTTCTGATAAGTGTTTTGGATAGGCCAAGGCAGTAGATAACAGAGACTGATGATAAGAGAATAAAGAGATAAAATAGGGCAATTTTCACAGTGAAGAGGCTGGCAGTGCCTCTCTTAACAGCCTTCCCTGTATCTAGATGGCTATAAATAGGTCCTGGAAAGAACGTGGTTGCATAATTTCAAGTTAACTCTGAAGGAACACGATGCTATAAAAATAAAAACTACAGACTTGAATCTACATTCAGCATCTCCTGTATACAAGATGCTAGCTTACAACAGTCCTGGCTCTCTGATTAATACCAGGTCATCCATCAAAAGAAAGCCACCACTGCTCAATGTTAAGTATGAAGAAGCCACATACAGAGACTTGCTTGGATGGAATCCAGCGCGTGTCTAACAAGCTCTGCTCAGGCAATCAGGCTCTGAGAGCAAGGAAGCCCTGAGCAATGGATGTTCCACTGCCTGCCTGTGAGCTCTGGAGAGAATCAGCAATGTTTGGGAAGTACTCTCTCTGCTACAATGCAGGCACTGTTCAGGTAGACCAAATTCCCATTTCCAGTGGATTGGACACCTGTGCTTACTTGTCGGGGCAGCCTTCATCACTATACTGTTCCTTCCTTTCCTCTGAAAACTTCTACTGTGAAAGAAAAACCTAGGAGCTAGAGACAGACAAAGGAACACAGTCCTTAGTGATAATAAAACATGCAGGGAAGCTTCCAACTGATAAACACACTCAAGAATGCTCACAATAAAAATCTTTACTTTCATATTCACAAAAATGTGAACCAGTTTTAATTAAACTGCGTGGAAAATTCACTGTTAACTGATGAAGTTTTTCAGAGTATCAAATCCTAAAATATTTCCAAACCGAATAGCCAAGATGAAAAGGTTTAGGCCTTCCTTGAATACCATTTACTTCTTCTGTCTTTATGCTCATCAAGGTGGTGAAGCAGCTATTAAGAAAGATCAGCTTTGAAGAATAAGACCACTGATACGCAAAGAATTGCATGGCTACAAATGGGGATGAGACACACTGTGCTCCTTTCCCAGCCCTGCAAAGAAGCCAGGTGCACAGCTCCTGATGCTATAAACTGAGCTGCATTTTTCCCTCCTCTTAAGTGTTCTCAGCAACCGAACTGATGCTCCACCTGCTGGAAAGAGAAATCCATGAGCTCTGTATTCAGCAAGTGTTTTCTATGAGGAAGATGGAACCACTTAAATCTCAAAACATGAACTCTTGCTGTCAGCAGAGGAAAAAAAGAAACATCAAAACGGAAGTGAGCCAAGCACGTAGCTTGTTTGAGAATTCCTTCCCTGCTCCAAGAACTTTCAGGTGCCCTTTAAAGCTTTTGGTTTGACTTAATGTAGAAAACAACAGCCTGACAATTCTGCTTTGTGCACTAATCACAACCTGCTGACAACAGATCGGTGCCTTCCAGTAATACTTTTACAAAGAATTTGATGTCAGTAAACTTATTTTGTGCAATATGGAATACAACAGGATGCAGAAAAGCTGCTGCATTCCTCCCATTTGTACGACCTGTTACTGTATTCAAAAGTTGACACAGAAGTAGCAAAAGCACATGAAAACAAACAAATTCAACAGTATAAACATCTGCCCACAGTTGCCAGGCTGAGAAACACCAGAAATAAGTGTTTCATTTTATATAGCAAGTTAAAATAGGAGTTGGGAAAAGAAGCCTAAAACCTCAGAGCACAAACACGTGGCAAGATCAAAGCCAGAGAGCTAGTCCTGCCCTCCTACCAGCCACCTTCCTCCATGGATTACGTTATGATTTAGAGTGGACTTTGTTCCACGAGATGTGGCATGTTTGTTCAAGATCAAAGCAGAAATTTAGGATGTATCTGCTGATGTTCAGAGCAGTACCACTAAGCTGATACTGATCCTCGGCCAGCCTGAGCCACTTGAGTTCCTCACACAACAAACATCTCAGTGTCAATCTCTAACACAGAAGATGAGTGCAGCAGTTAGGAAACATCTCCGTTTCCAACAGAAGCCAGGGATGGCTGCCACCTTCCCTGCTGAAGGTGACCTGCACAGGGGTTGAGAATGCTGTTCGTAGTGGTGGGAACCCATCACCTCTCGTGTCACTAAAGCCAAATACTCCAGCATTCAGGAACAGAACCTCTACCCCTCCCTAAAAACTAAGTAGCCGCAACACTTTATGTAAATATGCAATTATTTTATCCTGGTTTGTGCTTCTGGGGAGTAGTAGAATCATATTTTCAAGTGTATTTAGATATCCATACTGCTACATTTCCGAAAGAGATTATTTCCTTATCTAACCAAAACTTCTAAGAACAACACAGAATGATTTCCACTGCTGGAGTTCAGCGTCACAGGCAGCAAAAACTGTGAAGATTCACTAATGCCCAGAGGGCAAAACTGCAGACAGCTCGGATCAAAATTTGGTGATGTCTGACACCATTAGTGAGTGATAATGAGCAACTGTCCAGATCATACATCAATTACTAATACTCAATTATAAAAACAAGAAACCCCACCTCTTTGTGGCTTAGTCCACATACATTCTTCCAAGCCATGGACAACTGCAGCCCAGCGCTCCCTGCTCTGCCTTAACACCACACACAAGCAGCAGAGTGATGGTAAAGGTGATCTGTGCCACCTTCTGACAAAGCTCCTCTCCATCTGACATGGTCTCCAGCACAGAAGGATGAAGGAGCAGACAGCTGCCTCCTACCTCCTTAGCAGCAGCCTCAGAGAAGAGAAAGGCCACTAAGAGCCTCACTGCTCACAGTGCTGCTGTCAACAGCCAAAAGAAGGCTGAGGCATCTGCCAGAGGACAGAAACAAGGGGTAGAAAGGCCTGAGATACTGAACCACCTTTCCCAAAATGCTACTCTCCTAAGAGAGAACAATAAAGGGAGCAGAAGCAAGTAAAGGCACTAAGGTGTCACAGCACAACACATAAGCTAAGTTCCTAACTTTTATTTACATATGCAAAACACTTAGATGATTAAAACGGAGTACTCAAAAGCTTGATTCACAACGCCTCTGGTCACTAGAGAAATATTTTCACATGGAGATCATAGCCACTGTAACTACCAAAATAAAAGCTTGTAGAAGACCCCCATAGGTCTGAGCAACAAAGCCAACCTACAGAACTGGATATTAGCAACGGCAACATCCATTCATTCACTTATTAAACTGCAAAAGAAAAAGAGCAACAGCACAGGCTTCACTTCAAATCCTGATCTTTTCAGACAACTCACATCCCTCCAGCTCCCGCAACACAGTCGTGCTGACACCGAGGGCCACCACTCCACCAGGACAGAGCCGGGACCCCACCCGACACCCAACCCTTACCTGCTTGGGTCTTACTGGGATGATGCTGTCCTCCCGTCCCTGGCTGTGGGGGAGGACTCGCCCCTGCTGGCCCAGTGCCTTGAGCCGGGCTGCTGCTCAGAGTCCCGGTGGGCAGTGGCTGCCCTCTCTTTAAGAGCTGCTTCTGTTCTTGCTGGCGGAAGCGTGGAGGCACCTCGCGGGGCAGGTAGCGGGACGCGGCTGGCTGCTGCCCGTTAGCAGATGCACGCTTGCCATTGCTGCTGTTGGTGATAGTGCTGGTGGAAGTACTGGTACCGGTACCGGCAGGTTGGGGCTGGCTTAAACTGGTCTTAATAGGTTCTGGCACTGTGGAAGGAAAAAAAATAAAAACAAAGGCAAAACTGTTTTAGTATCGGGGAAAAACAGTTTTTCTTTCAGCATTTCTAACGTTTCTTGGATCGCCAGCAAGAAAGATGTCAAACGGTACTCACCCCAAAAGAGGAAATAAGAACCCAAGAAACAAGGGGACGGCTGGAAACAATTGCTGCTGCTCTCAAGTCAAGTAAGGAAAATGGATTATTACACAAGACACAGGTTCACTGGGTTCTTTTTTTTTTTGAACCATGAGAGTGACGATGACACCGAAGCAGCAGCATGCTGGGAAATGGGAGCCTCAGAAAATGAACTAAGGGTACATTACAGCAGGGGAAATTCTAGACAGTAAAAAGCCAATAAAAAATTCACCAAATTAATTTTCTTCTGCTTCACTTGACTGGTACATTTACATGCATGCTCACAACCTTTGTACCTATACCCATACACAAATCTGTTCCATTAAAAAAAATTATAATGGTGAGTATAACATACACAACCTAGAACATCATGTTTGAAGATGTAGGGCATACGTTTTCAAAAGTTACAATTAAAATCTAATCACAATTATATCCTTTAATTAGGAAAGGCAACTAAGTAGCACAACTCTCACACTACAGCAGGACCACCTCTGGAGGATGCCTTCCAATCCCATCCCTCAGCAGAGTATCCAGGTCTGCAGCACCCTGAGGAGCACGAGCATCAGCCCTGCACGCTGCTGTGCTGCACAACATCCACTTCCCTGCAACAACACTTCCCATTTCTAACCTGACACTGAAAAATCCAACCACATCTCAACGCTTTACTCGAGCTGCACACGTGCAAGAATGCAGGTGGCTGTGCACGAGGACGAACTAGTCTGCAGCATCACTCCTCCATGTAACACAAGTGAGCAAAGGCAGACCACCTCGGCTATAGTAAACATTGCTCCTTGAAGTTGCAAAACGGACACAAAGGTGTAAAACCTGAATGCCATTCCTACCTATCAGCTCTACTTTTGAAAGACAAAAATCTCTGTCACTGTTACTGTGCAGTGCTAACTCCTCATGGTGTAACCAGCATGCTCAGCAGTCACGGGGCAGGATGGAGGGGGACACTTCTGACCCAGGTTTATATTGCAGAGAAATAAATGTATGCAGCTGTTTGTAGGTATTTCGGCACAAGATTAACACAAGCTTTTCTGGAATCTTTTAAGCCTCAGACCTTTAAACATGCTACATACCGCCTTAACTATTCCTTGTCCATAGTTTTAGCCTCTCCCTTACTACCAGGACAACATACAACCAACACTGGAACTAAAACAGCATTTAATTTTAAAAATAAGGATAAATTCTGGCTGTTCTCTACTTGTACAAGGCACAGTGCCTGTTCTGGTGCTGGAGCCTTATACTCCTTGCTGTAACAAGTTTCCTTAGGTTAAAGCAGCAGGAAAAAGGCAGAGATGCAACAAATAAAGATGGAGATTAAAGTGAGTGGTAACACGTCCATCTCTGGAGCACCCACTGCCTTCTGAGCTCAGCAGTGCTTCAGTTTAAGCTGGGAGGTTGTGAATATTGACCCTATGGGATTCTTTCATGGCTCTTCCTTTCATGAAGCACCACTGTCATCACACCCAGCCCTCAGACAACCGTGCCATGCAGCAGAGCTGGCATCTGGCTCAGGACCCAAATCCCTGCTTCCCAAACACCAGCTCCTGCTCTGTTTGCCTTGCTTTGATGAATCAAAGGGATAGCTGAAACAGAACTGCTCTTCATGTTGTTGAACAAAGTAACAGCACAGTTTCATTTGGGAGATGGAGAGCACAAACAGAACAATTAGAGAGCTGGAGGCTATTTGTTTATGTATGCTAAGAGAGACCAACACCGACATTCCATGTGCTCCACGGTGTGGGTCCTCGGGGGATAACAGCCCCATGGCAAAGGTGGGAGAGCGTGTCAGCAGAATTAAACCCCCTCCCAAAAAATAAACTGCGAGAGAATGAAAACCGCCAACTGGCACAATGCCAACAGCAGGGCCGGCATTCGCCTGGCCACGGATTTTCTGAAGGAACGTGAATGAATTGGAAAGATGTCTGAAAGGCTGAGACTGGTTTTCATGAAGCGTTATATTCTGAGTACGGCGGAGATAAATCCCAGTTGATGACTCCAACTGAAACGCAGCACCAACCCAAGCCACAGACAACGTGCCCGGTTTTGCTTTAATGCCAACTGAAGCGGTTTCAATGCAGAGGTGTGGCCACAGAAACCCGGCTTCAGCCTCGCAAACAACATTTCCCTCTCAATATCTGAATGGAGAGAAAAGAACAAAGAGAATCCAAGCACCAAGCACGCAGTACGCTACAAAACCATGCCCCTGCATATTAATGGCACTAGTTTTTCTGATCAGTGCAGCAAAGGGCTTTTGCTCCGTACACCAAAACCTCAGTGAGAGCGGTGAAATGGAGGACGCTCTTGCAGGAATCCCATGCAGGCAATCGTGGCAGCTGGAAAAGAACTGCTGGCTGACACCGTCAGGAGGAAATAAAGCACCCACAAGACGGAAAGGGCTCTGTTCTGTACTCCAGCTGCAGATCAGGCTGGCACTCAGCCTCCAAATACAGCACCCATATGTGGAGAATACATGCCCGTGCTCTCCCACTAAACTCCACGCGTGTTCCTAAGTCACCTCCAGCAATGTTTAAGCAGCCATTTCCATTTGACACACGCTGAGAAATGCCGACAGTTCCAAGCATCCAGATTTACTAATTATTAATTGCCATGCAGTATTTGTTGCTCCGAGAGCTCAAGAGCCAAAACACCAAACCAGAAAGAATCTTGCAAGAAATACAATGGAAGGCATAAAATGAAAGCCTCCGAACTGCCTGCTCTTACCATGTTTGTGATGGGTATCTGCTTATTCCGCAGCAGAGAGAGCTGTACATACGCTAAACAATGGGCTTGCTTGTAATAATTATCAGTACTTAATGGTATCTAAACTTCTTAATCCAATTTCACCCAAACAAATCCAATAATTACTCCACATGCTTTTTGATGATTACAATCTCGGGAATCCCAACCGCATAAAAAATTGTTATGTGCAATTGTAGGTGGATTTTATTAATATAATGAATAGGATCAGTCGAACAGATTTCAATTACAACAATAGCTTTTAAGTACATTTCTATGACATAAGAAAAGAACATGCATAAATGAAAGAAACTGGTTAAGCCACATAATGCTGATTTATGGCAGCTTTTTCCTTTCAGTCCCCTCATTAACATTTCTCTGCATTTCTGAACGCCGCTCTCCAGCGTTTCTAAGGGCTTCCAGGAGCACGCATTCCAGAAGAGAAACGGTTAACACCAGAAATGCATTCTTGGCTGCTACTGTGACAGGATTTATTTACAGCTTCTATTAAACACAGCAGCTCCATTACAAAGTGCTGCATGTGAGAAGAATTTTTGATTATACAATGCCAATGCCTCACTGCGTTAAACATATCATGCCAGCGTATTATTTTTTTTTTTTTTTTTCCCTTCAGCAATTCGTTCAGGTCATTGTTTGATGGGTTTATGAATTCATTACAGGAAACAGATGGATCCCATAATTCAGAGCTATTCTCCCAGCCAATCACATGGGCAATTCTTTTTCTCATCTCGCTCCCCCCTCCAAATCAACCTTAATGAAGCCACTTCCTCCGTGCCCTGTTCCCCGTGCTGAGTGCTGCTGCTTGTTAGAGCATCCCAACAGAGATGCGTGGAGCAGAACCCGAGCAGCAGGGTGGGCAGCCCCTCTCAGGTCAGACACAGAGACAGAACTTACCCAACTTGGGGGGAGGCAAACTGGAAGGGTTGGATGGTGGTGGGCAGAAGCAGGCGCCCGACTGGGGAGAAATCCATCTTTATGTGATGAGAAAGGTCTTTTTCCTTGTTTTGTTTGTTTTTAGTTTTGAAAGGAAAAAAAAAATGCTGCCCCCCCACCAATCTACTTTCAAAGGATGAATTTTCATTTAGCAAATTATCTCCTTTGTCTACGAAGTACTGGTATTTTTCATCCACAGTGACATCTACTGGCAAAAGTAAAGCTATCTCAGAAAACTACTGCAGAGAACTGAACGCTCCTTAGCGTCTCTATACAAAGTGGGTGCTTTCCTGTCGTGCTCTTCCCCTCCCCCAGCACACAAACTTCTGGAAAAAGAAACAAGAAAGGACAAACTGCAGAACAATGGTCCAGTGCCAAAAGAAACAGCAAAATTCACAAAATGGCTCTAAGACGTAACCAGGAGCTGCAGTTTGACAACCAAGCCTACAGCCAGGGTGAAAGGAAAAAGATAAGCCTTATTAAGCCCTCAGACCTTAAAAATCATTTCAATTTAGTACTAGTTCATGAACACAACTGTTAATTACATGCCAAGGACAAATAAAGCCTTCCAGGTGTAATTTCATCCCCCTCCCCATTTTATCTCCCTGCTGATCACTGCACACCTCCTTCAGAGCATTCCCTCTCCCCTTTGTCCTCCTGGGTTTTACAGCATTCCTTTCCTCCTTCCTTACTCTGTTACCATTTTTTGAACAGGAAATTTCAGAGTCAGGGTTGGAATTAACATAGAGAACATCTCTACCAACTGTTGGGGTTTCATCCTCAATAACTCAGTCATGGGTAGCCTGCTGGGTAAGGTATTACCAAAGAGGCTCCATGGAGAATTGCTGTCCCATCCCTTGCCCTGCTTTAGGCAGAGGGACACTGGGCTGTGTACCAGGAAACATTTCTTCCCAGGGATGCACCACCATGGCACTGAGGCATGTGGGCACTGGGCACAGTGGGTTGGGCATCTCAATGGTCTTTTCCAGCCTTAGTGATTCTATGACACAGTGGTGTCAGGACTTCAGAAAGCAGCTGCAGTTCCACCATCTCTACCTTCTGTATCAGCCAAGTGGAATAGCATGACTGTAAAGGTACTGAAGTCCCCCTTACACACAGTGTGCTATAATAGAACAGATAGAGCTTACAGTTCTGGAAAAGACAAAGAAATCAAAGCTCTGAATACACTGCTGATGGAGATCTCCAGCCTGAAGGAACGACGTTTGGGTTTGTGTGAGAAGGTCTCTGCGTTGGGTGAATTCAAAAGCTCTGCAGCTCCTATTTTTTGCAGTCTGATCTGTTCATCTGAGCACATTTCACAGGCTTCATCAAGATAGGAGCATAATTTATTCTAAAGCTATACTCAGACACAGAACCGTTGCGTCAACTTAGCAGATAACTACCCACCATAAATTGATATATATTAAATGCTGAAATGTATTTGTTATCTATTCAGTGGATTTCAATTCAGTCGAAAATTAATTCCTAATATAGATGCTGGAAAACCTCCTTTGAAAATATGTCATCCAGAAAGATTTTACAACCATCTGTGGGAAATCAATATTTTATGAGGGAATCATAATAACTTATAGGGCCCACAGTGACAAGCCGGTCGCAAATCACCTTCCCAAGAGTGAACTTCCATATTACTTCTTATAAATTAAAGGTTTTATTTTAATCTTCGTTCCTGGATCTGCTAGAACCATATAAATATTAAAGCAAGTTGGAAAATGTATTTCATTTGGTGTTATTTCACCATTTTTGAAGAACTAAACAGTCTTTTCTTAAACGTATATTGGTATTAGTGGTACTGTGGTTCGTTCCAGGCCTCCACCCTGCAGGGCGACCTACACAGATCCCACTGTGCTCATGTTAAGGATTTGCCTCCAGAGCTAAGCAGATAGGACAGGGAAGTATGGCACTCATCAGCCTCTGCCCTGCACCCAGCTGCACATCTCAATGGCACCTGTACCTCTGCATCTCCTGCCTCACGTGGTCAGGATACAAGAGAAGTTTCTTAAGCTTTAAGTGAGGAGACCAACACAACCTCATCAGCCTTGTCTCCTTAGGAAACCAGACAAAAAAGTACACCCAGCACAGTTTGTTCATGAGAGCATTTTTCCACAGTTGTATCTCTGCTATTTTTGTAGAAGTTGAATATTGATAAATTTTATATCAGTGGAGAAAAGAGTGGAGAAATCCTTTGGAAAATAAACTCTAACAATTAAACAAATGATGTCTTTGCCTTTCCTTCTGGAGTGCCACCATCAATCCAACTGCACATCCCAAACTTTGTAATGGTTTCTGACATGAAATGATTACGTGACACTGCCACACGCAAACTGGGGGAATGTCAGCTAAATGCAAAACTGGCTGAAACATTCTCTGGGAGAATCAATGGTCTGCTGTCAAAACGAAAGCATATTTCAGAAAATATTCCACTGGGACTCGATCTGAGCCTACACTGCTCAACGTTTCCATTAACAACGGCATGATGGACTAAAGAATATCCTTATTAAATCTGCAAATGACACTAAGCTGGGGAGAAACAACATGGGGGTGATGAGATTGCTGTGGGACAGGACCAGAATTCTGATAAATTGTTGAGAAACTGACAATAAGCTGCAGAAGTGCTGTGAAAGAAAGCAGCTGCAATTCGGTAAAGGAAGACCACGTTATCAGGCAGGAAGGTTTAAATGCAGAACAGACAACAACTGACCCCACAGCACATTTGCAGAAAAATACGTTTAGGCAGATCACAAACTAAACTGAAGACAAAAGGTCAGGTTTGTATGAAAACAAGCCTTGTAATTGAATAAATACCAAGCTACCAGGTTCAACGTAACCTTTCTACATCTGTCTGGCGTGTTACAGCTTTCACTAAGCACTGTCAGTACACGGTCAACCATCTCCATTCGAAGGAGAGTTCCAAGACCTGCAAGCAGCACAAAGGAAAGAGTCTGAAACTTGGAGACACTGACTGTCACGGCACAAGGTGGCTGCTCTGTCTAGCAGACTCTGTGCACACGCTGCAAAGAATAAACACAGAGGAAGAAATAACTTGCTTCATGCCATGATCAATAGGACAAGGCTTGCTGGGTTTAGAGAGCAGCCACAAAGATTTACATTTCTTACAGTAAGGATGATTAAGGATTATCTGTAGACTTGCTGCAGGTGTGATCTTGTCTCAGAGCAAGGAGATGAAACAGATGACCTCTCAAGAACCTTCCCAGACTTATCCTCTACAATCCACAAGTCCACAGAGCTCCAAATCCAGTTATCCCACCTTCCTCAGTCGTAACAAAGAAATCACAGCATCCTCTTCAGGCTCTGTTCCCTTTTCAGAAAGTTTAAGGCCTGTCATTTATTCTTCAGCCCCACCTGTTTGGGACCAATGCGTTTTGTTCCTGATTAGCTACCAACTGTACAATTACTGAATCACAGCTTATCCCTCACCCCACCACAGCTATGTTTGCCTTCCCTTCGTGAGCCCACACAGAGCACCCAACACCGGGCCCTATTCCTCCCATACAGACATGATGATGTATTCAGAGATTTAACTCTCATGGAAAAGCTCCCAATAAAAACATACATCCTTGCAAACTTCTGCACTGACACTAGACTTTGCTTTACTTCCTTATCTAGCACCTACAAATGTCTGTATGCGGTGTGCCAAATATTTCTCGAGGGAAAGACACAAAATCTATTTCTTTTTTGTTATGAAATGCGTATTTTTTTTAAAAGCTTTTTCTTTTGAACCCCACTCTACATTATTCTGGTTTGGTTTTGCACACAGCAGTCTTACAAATACTTACACTTCTAAGAGCACTCAAGATTTTCCTTACTTCTTTCCTCCATGTTAGCACTGATTACAAGTTTAATTTTAAATTCACAATTAATTAGCCATGCCATTAAAAATGGTACGGCTAATTAGGTTGATAGATTGTCATCAACAATAGATTGATAATCCAAAGCAAATACAAAGCTACTTAGCATCAGATTCTTTCACTGCAAGACAAACCCTTGAGTGTTTATTGTAGGCTCTGAGCACACACGCATGGTTTACCGTGGCCTAGCTGATGAATGGATATTGGATCACATACATCAGGCCTCAGATTGAGAAGTCCAAGCCATGAATCAAAACTGAGTAATGGAATAGTTAAACGATCAGTGCTACATTTCTTCAGGATGTGAACTGATAACAGATGGTAACTTTCAAGGCTCAACACTTGGTCTGCTTTCTTTCAAACAATATTTCTCCAATTTGCAGATGATCTCAAGCAGTATTTATGGATTCATGCAACTCAAATTCCAGTATTCATCATGTCCATTTCTCTACTCTCAGATTTGCTCACTGGAAAGCAAAGACAAATAAGTAAACACATGCATGGTGCCAGAGGCTGGTCCCCAGGCTGCTGTCTGTCCCAGAGAGCAAGACTGACATTCCTGCACAGACATCCTTCACCCAGCACGCCATCGGGCAATATCCTGGAATTCAGACTCCTGTAAACTCGATGCCAACCTCGAGAGTAGCATCACCAGCATCACTCCTGTCCCTCAGCAACACACTGACATTGCAAAGCCATCTACCTCTCGTCTACCTACATCACTGCAGCCCTATCTGTAACAGCAGGGCCAGGAATCAGCTCCGGGCCAAATAATATAATGCCAACCCCACCATCACTGCAAGCACTGCTGGGAAAAGCCCAGCCTAGTGGTAACAGATTACACAGCTTCACACAGAGGCACATATGAATTCTGGGCAGACACGGGAACTCAATCCCTCAGTTTTAAGCTGTGTGCATTTAATCTTATTAGACAACGTTTTACACACAGTTTTCATATTTAAAGGATTTTTTAAAAGCAAATTTACAAAAGGTGCTATGTCATCACACCAGAGACATTCCTTCTTAATTCAATAAAAGCCACTCCCAGGCAGAATGGTAAATATTCTTTACAGGAGAAACCTGCTCATGGTTATATCATCTGTATAAGTAAATATGACAACTGACAGTAACTGGTATACTTATAAGTAATTAACAGCTAGAAAAATCTCCAAATTGATCAGTTTACTGTACACAAGAGCCTAAAATTTCATTTCTATCTACAGTTCGCGTGGCCAAGCCCCGAGACCTGTTCAAAACCATGCGGAAAGCAGGGTGGTCTGGTGGGCTGCAGACTGCAGGTTAAGGTGTAGTTTGTCTAATGAAACAGAGGCAAACATCTTCTCAACAAGTCTGCGCCTTTGGATGCAATTAATTAATTTGGATGCCCATACCATATCACAAAGGTCAGATAAGTTATCCATACACAGAAACATGTATTAAACCCGTTCTGCATCTTACATAGCACAGACCCACACATTTCTGTTCTGCAGACTCAGGACACAGCTTCCCCAATGGTTTATATTTTAGAGGGTGGAAGCATGAGGAACAAGCTGCACAGGTATTTAGCTCTTTTTAGACATCTCCAAGTAAGCAGTTATCAACAGCTGCAGGATCAGGAATCTGCAGGATGAGAGTTCAGCATGGCCAGGACACTACGCCTCATTTTTATGGATGCTGGCCGTGCTGCTGAAATCATGGCACTACACACACATGTCAGCCTGACTACAGCCCTGTGTAAACACAAAGCTTTGGCTCTGCTGTCATGGACGTTTATGGTACCAAATGAATATTTTAAGAGCAATACTAAAATAGTAACAATTTCATGGGCAAGAGCAATGTTTTAAATAAACCAGTACAAAGACTCGGTAAGTTTGGCATAACCCTTTCAGTCCAGGTTCTATCACAAGAGAAGGCTTAAGAGTATGATCATCCTACAGCCCTAAGGACAGCCCAGGTCACCTGAGCTACCGCTGCCATCAGGGCACTGCTCTGAGCCACAGGTATCTCTGCCCAGGGACTGCGTGCAGTCAACTCAACAAAAGACCAAACTGACAGCTATGTACTTGACAAAGGGTCATAGATTTTATTTCTAGAGAAACGCCTCAGGTTCCATATCCTATTCTGGATGCAGTTCTTAATATTGGTAATATAACAGGTCCTACGGAATTGTCATTCTTGTGGATCCCCTGTATGATCAGAAGAAAACAATGTGGACCCCCAAAATGATTCTTTATTCAGATAAGCCCTATTAAAGCCATGCTCTAAAGAAAAAATAAAACCAAACAAAGCAAACACTACTGAAGTCTGATTTCCAGCATCCAGACCTCAACATAAAAAATATGCTGATGTGAAGTAGGCGTTTCAGTTCTTTTGACAGCTCCCTTTTTCAGTCTGAACTCTTATTTCCAACATGCAGTTGTGTTTTTTTGGTTTTTTTTTTTTTTTAGCAGGCCTCCCAAAGGCAGCCCCTGCATGGGAAGTAGTTCGTTTGGAACTGAGGGCTCACCCACCTTAAGTGCAGCTGGGCAGCTCACAACCCAGAGCAGACTCTATGCTGATGCTGCTCAAGCTGAACAGGCCCTTTGTGCCTCTCCGGGCCCATCATGCATTAATCTCATATACGAAAAACAGGATTTCAATTATTGAAGAACAAAGAAAGTCGTTTTCAGACCATTTTTTTCCCTAAATCTTCAGGAAAATGCCCTAATAAAAGCCAATTACCTTCTGACTGGGATTCTGCAGTTATTTTACAGCAGCCAAGAGGAAGCCAAAAAATACTACCTCAGTTCAATTTGTTGAACACAGTGGGACAGAAAACCTCTTTTGTGGGAAGGCTGCAGCCACAGCAGGTCCATTAATGACTGGGCATTCCCAAGGAAGCCTTGCACTCCTTGCACTGCAACTTGGGCACCTCTAAAGACACAGGAAACCGAGTTCACCAAAAGGACCACGAGCAGAAGAAAGCAGGGAGCAGCACTGGTCCATCTGGCAGTGTTTACCACCTGCAGCAGCAGTGTCACTGCACAAACTGCTGTGTTGGTCGGGGCAGATGACAGCTTGGGGTGATGGGGCTGTCACCATAGCAACTTTCAGCAACAACTCACAGTGCACCCAAACGAACTTGGAGCTAAATTAACTTATTGCATGTCACCAGTGAGAAATGACTGTTCAGAGGTAATTTTCTGTACTAATATGTAATAGAGTTAACTCTCTAAATTGAATTAAATTAATTAAATGCCACTCCCAGTAAATCAGATTCTATTACATGAACGTTAAAAGAAATTAAAGATGTTTTAATAAAGATTACTAATAATAACTTTGTATTATTACTTAGCTTTAATTCAAAAATTTTGCTCAGTTTATTTTAGACACATGTCTTCCCCTTACCAGGAAGGAATACCTAATTACTCCACATACATCCACATATTTATTTCAGGTAGACAGACTTAGCCCAAGGAAACCACCCCAGCATTGTAAGGGCTGCTCATCAGTGGAATGCTGCTTGGTTTAACATGTGAAAGCCCAAGATTTTCTTTCATCACAGACAGTTTGATGATGCCTGTAACTTTAGACCATTCCCAAGCCTCCTAAAGTGCCCAACTTCCACAAAGTTTTACCTCTGCTGAGAACTTTCTGCAGTAAGTCCAGTTGCAGAGGAAGAGGAAAATGCCAGAGCTGTCCAGGCAGGAGCAAAAATAACAACTTCATAATGGCTTTACAGAACTACCTAACATAGTAACTTCGGTTTTTAGTATTCTATTTCTTGCACATCAGAGCAGGACAGCCAGCTTGGAGATGCACCTCAGCTGCCTCCATTGTCCTGTGCCAAGAGGGGCAGGCAGCCATTGCCAGCTAACAGCACTGGATCACCCTGATGTCATGCACAGCTGATATTAAACTCACTCAACACTCCAGGCCCAAGTGGGCCCTACCCCACAACAATCATCCCTTGGAGTTACCATCCACCACTGACAATGTATTTTAGTATTCAAGAACCAAACTGGAGAAATACTGCATTATTTTCTTCCTGTTTCATCCAGAAGACTTCCTTCTGTTGAGGTGAGAGCCACTGCCTGGGTGCTGGCCAGGAAGGAGTGGGGCCTCCTCACACCTACATAGAAAAGAACTGGAAGGGATGTGGGGTCAGCCTCCCACCTCCTGCACTGCCAGGAAGTTTTCTCATCTCTTGCCAATCAGATCCAAACAACCGTAGTGGAAACCGGTGAGGAACTAAAGCAAATAGATGTATCTAAATGTCTACTTCAAAGGACTCCCAGCAGAGAGAAAAAGGTTAGTGAACAAAAAGGAGAAAGGGGGAAGGCAGATTTGGAAGAAGAAATGCCACATTATCAATTTTAGGTGCTTATGGCATAGGAGAAAAGGCCATCTGAAATTGGGAAGCTCCTTAAAGCCAGCTGGACTTGGAGAGAGATAACCGAGCTGACATAACCAAACTGGAAGAATCAGCAGCAGCACTGCTACAAACAGATTACAGAGCTGCACACTGGATTCAGCCTGAAAGACACAGAAAAGCCTTAGACTGTACTTAGAAACAGCAATAGTAAAATTATAGCTACACAGGTTAACTCAAAACATTACTTAATAATCATTACATTACTAGAACGATTGCTACAGGAGACAAACAAACAACTACCACTTGGAAAACAGTTTGGAAACAGCAGCACAAAGTCAGACAGAAGCAGTTGTTAAGTAAAGAAGAGGATCCACAAAGAGGTGCTACAGTGAAGGGCAGCTCTCTGCATCCTGGGCAAAATCAGACAAGGAGAGGCTTAAATTACAGAAAGGACTCTTCAGTCCGAGCAGGAGACAGCTCTCCAACAACAAACAAAACATCTCCCAAGAACATCTGTTGGAGCCACCTGACAGCTTGGTGACAGACATGGCAACCCCCTTTTTGTTAGCCCAAAGGGCTCTGAGCAATGCTCTGAGCCCAACACTGCAGAGTGGCATTCTGAGCTGTTAAAGCAGTTGAGGAGTTGCCAATTCTGGAGCTCAGTAACTTGTCCACTTCACAAGTCCTGGAGAAGCCAAAGGTCTGGCTCCATAAGGGCTGCTGGAAAAAAAGACAGCAGTGCAGCCAAACCCAAAGCAATGCCAGAAGCATTAAGGGCATTCTGATACAGAAGGGGGACCTTCAGGAAACTCTGTATGACAGATGAGAATTACTACTGCCAACAACGGAAGAGGCAATCAAGAGGCTATCAAGAGGCTGAGCTGTACCTTGGGTTCAGATGCTCCTCTTGGGCAAACAGCAGTAGATGCTGACATGCCCCAGGCAGCTGAGAAGTGCCAAAAGCATTCCATGTAGCTGCTAAATGCACGTCCCACAGCTCTGCTTAGCGTGAGCCACTGCTACCAGACCACAGAAGCTGGGGTAGGATGCTTACAGAGAACATTACCTCCTGTCCTGGTGATCCTGGCCCTGCAATCAGCTGTGTGAGTAACCATCCTTAGGGAGCAAATGCACACTGCAAGGCCTGAACCAGGTCAGGAATAACCAGAAGGGTTGGTCAGCTGCATGCATCAATCCCAGCCACAGTGCTCCCCAGCAGCTACCAGAGCCAGCTAGTGAACACACCTGCAGAATTTGCTGTTATTAAATAGGGGTTGCCATCTTTAATAACTCAGGAAAAGCATTAAAATAATCTTAGAAAGGAAGTCAGGAGGCAGACCAGGTTCTAAGAGCAGAGGAATGCCAACAGCAGCCAGCAGAACACAAGGTCCCTCAAGCAAAGGCTCCACATTGTGTCAAAGCAGCAGAACACCATTTCCTTTGTTTCCCCCAAATAACACTCTCCCAAATTTGTACAGTAACTATCTCAGGAACATGTAGGAGTGTCACAGCGTAACGCTGGTTCATACTTTTCAAGGAATGGATCAAGCAGTGCTACAAAGCTGGCATGCACCTCAAACCAGCCCAGCATCCCATGGACCAAACTGAACCTACATACGTCCCTTGCCCAATGAACCTCCCCTTCAAGCCTCTGGTTTGCAGGCCTTACAGATATTGTACTTAATGGGATACAAGCCTCCTGCAGGCAGAAACATGATAACCTACCAACAGAGAGTGCTCATCACACTGCAGGTAAAAGAAGGCTGAGAAGCTCTCACAGAGATGGCATCACAGCAGCAGTGTTTCCCGTGAAAGAATGACCTCATAAGACAGTCCTTAAGTTAGACAAAAATGCACATGTAAGGCTAACAACTAATGACCAACTTCAGTGAGAACCAAGCTGATGGAATAGGCCGTGCATAATGCCACGTGCAGCAAAACAAACCTGCTGGGTGGGTTAAGGAAACTCAGAACTGAGGGTCCCGGGCCCATCCTTCTCAGCAAACACAGACTATGGTGATGGCAAGCTAACAATGAAAACCTCTGCTCTATAGTACACTATATATCTCAGGTGGCCAGGAAATGTCAGACACCATTTCTATTTCTAACTGGCAAACAGTTATTTGATAAGCAGACTAAAAAAAGAACACACACTATTGTCTGTGCCACCAGAAGGTGCAGCAGTTTGACCATTTCACAGCCCACACATTTAAATACATTGTGTTAGGCAATGCCTGTCACTGAGAAAGGGCTCTATTGCTGAGTATGAAAGTACACACTGCGGGCAGATAAATAACCATAAAACAGCATGGAGTTTGATCCTAACAGCCACTGTTACAAATGTGTAGCTGTGCAAAAATTTATATTCTATAATATACAGTTATCAACAACTGTATTGGCAGTTATGTTTTCCAGAACATAAGTCAGGGGTTTTATCCGAGAGGTATCAGCACTGAGGGGCACCTGGACAGTCAGGCTTAGACTAGAAGAGCCAAACTGAACTTGCCCTTATTGCCTTCACAGAGTACTCCTTGTAGAGATAATGGCAGGACATATTTATTAGACAACGGACAATGTAAAGTGACGTTTGATGAAAGTATACAGCCTTACTGCTTTCGAGTAGTGTAACATTTAGAGTACTTGACAAATGCTTTTGATTGCTTCTAGCATTTGAAAGCTCTTGTTTTCACCCTATTTTAAAAAATAAATACTCTGAGCTGTTGCCATCCTTAATCTGGTAAGCACAGATAGATCACTTCCTAATACAGGAAACTGAACAAGGCAAGCCACATGGAAGAGCACAGCAACATTCCCTCTGCATTTATAAATACATGTCTAAATTTCCATGATGGGCAGCTATAGCAAACTGTCATTAAGGGCCACGCAAAAGGAACTAAGAGGAACACAAAAACCTTAACAAGGCACACACGGAACGGGACAGGAGGTGCCTGCGTGAGCTGTAAGGAAAAGCAGCATCTCTGCGCAAAGAAGCTGAAGTATTTTTCTACTTCTTGAAAGGCCAGCTGCCCTGTAAACCTCAGGGACAGGAGCACATTTAGAATATTAGTTCTGTCCTATTTTCAGATAATCCTGGAGTTATATGTTTGTTTTTCTAAGAAAAGTATTTTTTATTAACAACAACAGACATCTATAGCACTTGTTTTGATGCTTTATTATGTGAAATTGTTCATCTGAAAGCAGAAGAGTCTGCAGCTTCACAACAGCTACAGAAGACTTAAACCAGTACTGCCAGTCCCTGGTGCAGGGCTCAGGACACCCAGCCTGCTGTACCCCACCTCTCCTGCCAAAGCCCTCCGATGCTTATGCACAAGTGGTCTCTCAGTGGACACCTGTGATTAGAAAACCAGCAAGACCAAACAAAAAAAAAAATTAAAAACACAGAACATGGGTTGCAGTAAAAGTTATCCACACACTCATCTGCTACTCTGATTTTTTCTTCTTCACTTCAAAATGGGAGGGCTGAACTAAAGATCCTCATAACATCGCCTACTCTTGTGAGAACAAGAGGCATATATATTAAGTAGATCTGAACTGTTGTCACTAAAAACTCCAGGTGGCTTGTCACAGCCATCCCACATTCAACAGCAAACAGGAAACCAAGGTTTCTCTACCAGTTAACACCAAACTTCTCAGCTTATTCCTCATCATCTTCTACATGAAAATTTCTCCTCTGGATGTGCTGTCCCACTTTGTACCACCTTCTGCTCCTTCTGACCAGTGTCATGGCAGGGACTCCACCAATTATCTTCACATTCTATTCTTTTAGGTTGTAAAATTGAAATTACTTTTCCTATCAGAGAAGTGATATGCCAGTCAGCTATCAAAGAAACACATGCAACTTGTTTGAAGACTCTTGTAATAGCAAAGCCACACAAAGATAAGGTTTGTCAAAAAGAAAACATTTGTGTTACAAAACCTCAACATATGGCAGCGGGGTATCATTAGGTTATCAAATGCCTACATGTTATGATCTAATTGAAGAACTTATTACAGCATTCCCCATCCTCCTGCTATGACTGCTTGTGGCACATCTTGTCACCACAATGTTGACCTGTTCCATACAAACACAGCACTTAACAAGATGGCAGAGGCAGACAGTCAAGCAGCAGTGGAGGTGAGCAGTGCAGGGATACGGCCCTGGGCAGGTGGTGAGGAGCAGGGCTGAGGATTTGTGCTGACAGAGCTGCGGACAGCGAGTGACTGCAGCCTCTCTCTCCTTTGCAGTTTGTGACAGCTTCTGCCCAGGGACCTTACAGCGCCTTCTAAGACATGAAGGGGGGCTAAAAGGAAAGGTGGGGAGGGTCTTTTTATAAAGATAGGTAGCAATGGGACAAAGGGAAACCACTTTAAACTGGAAAAGAGTAGATTTAGATTAGTTAATAGAAAGAAATTCGTTACTGTGAGGGTGGTGAGCCACTGGAACAGGTTGCCCAGTGAGGCTGTGCATGCCCCCTCCCTGGAGGTGTTCAAGGCCAGGCTGGATGGGGCTGTGATCAACCTGGCCTAGGGGGAGGTGTCCCTGCCTATAGCAGGGGGGTTGGAACTAGATGATCTTAAAGGTCCCTTCCAACCCAAACCATTCTATGGTTTCTCCTACCATAGAATGGGGAAGGCCAAAAAATTATAAGTTTATGCCTACCATCAGTAACCAAGAGAGCACACTTCAGAGGTCACACTGAGATGGATATACTAGATTAATGGC
Source organism: Odontophorus gujanensis (assembly GCA_013399175.1). Lineage (NCBI taxonomy): Eukaryota > Metazoa > Chordata > Aves > Galliformes > Odontophoridae > Odontophorus > Odontophorus gujanensis. The sequence continues at coordinate 38,772 of VXAB01008373.1, read as the reverse complement.
AACCTACCAGCAGTAAAGAGATACAAGACCCAAATACCACCCAGTATCTCTAACCTGGACTACAATTGAAATGGAAGAAGAATCTTCTCCTCTGACAGAACCACAGGGGCTGGAAGGAACCTCTGGAGATCACCCAGCTTAACTCCCTGCTGAAGCAGGCACCCTAGAGTAGGGTGCACAGGAAAGCATCCAGGTGGCTTATGACTGTCCCCAGAGAAGGAGACTCCCCCACCTCTATGAGCAGACCATCCCAGTGCTCTGTCACCTCACAGCAAGAAGTTCTTATGTCCCAGTTGAACTCTCTGTGTTCCTGTTTATGCCCACCGCCCTTTGTCCTGTTGTTGGGCACCACCAAAAAGAGCCTGCTATCATCTCTAAAGTGAAAGTTGAAGGGTCTACCTTGGTAATCTCTCAATCTGCAGACATGCAACCTGTCCACCTCTGCAAGCTGTACATTAACCTCATCATATGATAAGCACTCCCAAGATACAAGGCACAGACAGCCTGGGGTAGCAGAAAGCTCCAGAAGCCGACAACAAGCAGAGAGGAATGATGCTTGCCTTAGGATCTGCCATACCACTTCATCACAGGGCAATGTTGACAGGCTGCTGGGTCCTGGACTCACTGCAGCTGTTCAAGTCATTGTAACCTTGCCTCATCCCACAAGCAGAGAGCTGAAGGTCCTATTTTTCCATTTGAAAGCCTACATCCCTTTTCCTGGTCAGATGCCAGGAATACACAGTTCTACACACAACATGAAGTAAAAGGGACAGACTGGCCCCCTGTGCTTTACACTGAAGGAAAGAATGTTTTCCAGACTACCTTTCCTAATCAAAAAGTTAGGAATCTTCTGCGTCCAACTAAAAATAATATTTAACTCTTTTCACTTGTACATTTGCAGATTCAACACTTACCTTCGCTGTAGATGATGTTGGAGAGTTGGATACATACACTGCAAGGCTGGATGCTTTAGTAACACAGTATTATTACCACTTAAGCTACTTTGTACTTAGCACTTGAGCTTCAATTTAGACAAAGCACACAGAATTTAGCTGGGATGGGAGCAAAGCAGCCAGAGCCAGGGACTTGGGCACCTCTGCGCTCAGACAGCTGCATGAAAAGCAACAGCAAAGTACCTTGACCTCATAATATTTGTCACAAGCACAGCTCTCTACAAAGTCTCCTGTAGTTATTAAGTAACAGCCATTTACTGCAGTGGAAACTCCTTACTGTACAGCACAAAACTGGTAGTTACAGCTAAATGCTTTCATTACGAAAGCCTTTATATACATAAAAGTTTCTTCATCAAGCGCACAGAAAACAGCAAGAGTTTACACATCTGAAATAAACACTAATAGGCTGTGTTCAATGGTCCTGTTCTCAAAAAATTACCATAAAACAGTAACATGGGAGCACAGCGTGCAATGAGAATGTGTTCATTTCCCACCTCATCTAATTCCGCAGCACTCCTCTCCAGCTTAACAGGAAGACTAATTTGTTTTCAAGTAATTGAGAAACAGCTCCTTATCAGTTCTTCAAATATTTTTTTCCTTTCACACACAGCCTAGAACTGCTGCCAACAGCACACTCATAAAAGATTCAGCCTGAAAAAAGAAATGCCAAACAATGCTGCAGAAAAGAAAAAAAAAAAATAGAAGCTTATGAAGCTGCTAAGTGGAGAAGACTTAAAAGAGCTGGTTCTTCATTTAAACAACAAAAAGAAGTTGTTTAAACAGACCCAACAGCAATGCGAGGGAGCACTTCCTTAGCCCTGCACCAAGGACTTCAGAGGCAGCCACATACTTACTCTCCATTGGTGGAAGCACATGTTTATTTTGGAAGGGTTTGTGCTCCATGCACAAATGCAAACATTCAGCTTGCTCCGAGGGTTAGCTGACAGCACACCACGCACACACCCACAGGAAACCCCTTTCCTCTGTGCTCATTTCTCTTTCCTGAGGCCTCACCAGAGACCAAATGTGCAACAGCTTCCAACGAGCTGCAACCACACACACAGAGCTAGGAACTGACTGCTAGAAGGAACAGTATCCTTGGACTTTTGACTATAAAAAAAATGAGAAACACAATACTAATACAAATTTTAGAAGCCTCTTTCTCACAGCACACAATAAGCCAACAAAAAGCAAGCCTTCTCCACTGCTCCAGTCCCACAGCTTCTCTCAGTTGCTTCCAAGAATTGCCTTCCCCTTCAAAAATACATCCAAGAGCTAACAAGAAACAGCATAAACACACTGTCCCAATCAGTTGAAAAATGGAAACTGAGAACTGCTCCCTATGCCATCCCTGATGGAATGATTTTCTTCAGTCTTCACCAACAGAACCCAAATGGTGGAAGTACCAGCAGTGCCACAGCCACCCAGCTGCAGCACAGAGCGATGCTCAAGCCAACAAAAGGCACTCCTGTGCTCCCCTGCCAAGTAGGCACATTCTGACACAGCTTCCCCTGCACACCCAGGCTGCTCTCTGTTATTGGGAAGGTCACAGTAACACCCGTTCTGCAAGCAGCTCCACTAAGTCACATCTCACCTACCCCAAATCTGGATACAATAATGTTTTGTAAAGGCTCAGTCTCACTTGGCTTTAATCTTTGATTTAAAACACCCTGTACATGCAGTAACTACTGCAGGCAGCTCACTCAGCTTCACAGTGCCATTCTGCCTTTACAATGAATTTAACTGCTTTGTCCCAGATACAAAATACATTTATTTGGTGTTAATCCCTGTGTTGCCTTTAGTTCTAGTAGCTTTTGTCATTCAACCTTGGGAACAAAATAAAGTATGGGCGTTGAAAAGACAAAGACAACAGACAAGCACCAAACTCACAGAAATGCAGACCCTACATTTAAAAGAAATTCACTCACAAGTGTTTCTGAAAAAAAAGAAAAACCTTACATCACTATCATCATCCTTCTGAAAACTTTAGGTTACATTTGATACCATGAAACACAGACACAAAGGTATCACAACAAAGACAAAAAACATACCAGTCCACACAGGGAAGGAGAGGGCACTGTGGCTCAGTACTGTCAGGAATCAAGGCCCATTTATTAGGTAAAAATGAACATAATTAGTCACTCTGACAACAAAAACATCTGCTATTGAAAATTAAAGTCACGATAGTACTGAATCCTTTTCACACAGAAATGAGTTGACAAAAAATACTGTTTTGGAAACCAAGCTACTCCTCTTAGATAGAAATCAATCATACCATAATTACAAACTTTCCATATGCTTAAGATTCTGAGAGGAAAAGTCACAACTACTGCTGACCTTCTTAATGCTATAAACTACATAATATCTCACAGGGCAGAAGCAGCACAACTCAGATTCAAGCTCTGATTTCACACATTTCTCAAGGGTAAAAAAAAAAAAAGGGGGAAAAAATGTGCATGGATAAATTAGTTGTCATAATTTCTTCATGGTGCAGTTAGAAGACTGCTTTTCAGAATTCAGTATTACTGAAGAGAGAATTAATTAATTTCTGCTATATAGATATATAAAAGTGTTTGGAACATAAGTTGTTTTGTCAATCCCATATGTTAGACTTGGCTCTTTTCTAATTCCCAGCCTTTGGAATTTGAGAAGCTGTACTTGCCAGTCTGTCACCTAATTACACAGCAATAAATGTGCATTAACTAGTTCAGAACTATGCTACAGTCATGACTCCTGTGCGGTGACAAATAAGGGGCAGACCAGACGACCAAAAGCAGCAGCTGCAGAAGAGGGGTATCACGCCTTATCACACTTCCTCACCTTTTTTAAGGCCACAGCTTCACCACTATTTCCTCCATCCAGGGCACTGATCTAGCAACAAAGAGGGGAACGCTCTGCTTATCCCTGCTGCTTCCTGGATCATTCTGCAAACCAATTCACTTATCAAAATGAAAACCCACACAGAGAATGACAAAAAAGTGGTGACAGTGGCTGCAAGGGCAATAAGTTTCTCACGAATTCAAGGAACTGAATTTACTCACTACACTGAGTTGACTTGTGCATGCAGGAAGGGAAGCTCTACCCTTTTTGGTGGCAATTAGCTGTCTTTGAAATAACTAAATAACCACTAGCAAGTAAATGGAAAACTACATCTGTCCTTACATGAGAGGATAAGGATGACATACACCATGTTATGTTTCAGTTGTTTCATCCATGCATTCCTATCATCAGCTAAGTAGAAGCTTACTGTGACAATCCAGCACCAACAGCCAGCTCCTGCAAAGCTCTAAGAATACAGCTAACAAGACGTTATCTCCTCATTAAAAAAGAACAAAGAATAACAAGTACAAACAAATCTTTAAGCAAACTTTTAAAATATCACATGGTTCACCAAAAAAATAAACATGAATTTACCTTTGGTTTTTTGTTCAGCAGCCTGAAAGAACAGAACAAAAAAAAATCATCAACTACTTGTCAATATTCAAAGGGATACCTAATTATTGCAGAGCTGCAGCCCTGACCTTTTGCAGACAATGCTTATATAAAGTGGGCATTAGATCTAATTAACGATAGGAAATTTTTAATTTAACTCCATGTATAAGGAACATAAGAACAACTGCTTTGGTCTGACAACAGCACAAAGCTGATGCCAGTAAGAAGCACACCAAGCTATGACTCCCAGCCCCCACTCAGCCTTCTCCCACCCGAGGTTCAGAGAGATCTTAAACCAAACAGGTCTATGTGACACTCAAAGAATTCAGTTCCATGAATTTGCCCTGAAGTATTTCTCGTGAAGCCCCCTAATTTTTGTCTGTTTCAAATCTACCCACTTTTATTTTTATTTGAGGTGTAGTTGTTATAACTACCAAGCAAGAGAGCAATTCCTAACCACATCCTCAAGCCCACATAAGATTAAAACTAACTTCACATACTTACAAAAATAATAATAATTAAAAGGCAAGAGAACGCAAACCACAGAAAATGTGAAGTGGCTTTGGAATCCACAGCCACACCAGCATCAATTTAGGGTAAGGCTGTAAACTGTGCACTGATGCTGACAAGCAGCATGCACACAATGCAGCAGTGGAAGCAGTCACCACCATCTACGGATGGCCAACAGCTTGGGGCTTGCTAACCAACTGTCACTACTGCTTTTGCTGAGCTTTCCTGACTCCAGCCCTGACAGAGCTGCTCATTTGTGTCAGAATTATTCCAAGTAAAGGTTACAGAGTTGGTATCCATATGATACAAATAAATGTGAATACATCAGTAAAAACAGAAGCAAACCTTTTTCTGAGCACCTTCCTTCTTTTTCTTTTCTTCCTGCTTTTTCTTTTTCTTTTCTTCCATCAAATGTTCCTCTTCTTGTGTTTCTTGTTCTTTCTCCCTGAGAAAAGAAAGGTTGGGGAGAGCTTTTCAGTAAGATCAACTTCAGTGTGGATTATTTGCCTTCCCAGGTAATGTTGTTAGCTTTCTAATTCTCGTGTCTAAAAAGGGCTGTTCAAAACGAGCGACAAATAAAACAGCAGGGAATGGAAACTTTGAAATAACAGATTTCAAACTTCTCTCCTCCATTACTGCTTAATGCTAGTAATGTTCTATGGAAAGAAGACTTAAAACTGAAAAAAAAGCAACCAAAAGAACCAAAGCAACTAATTAATGCTGACTTCCTAGCACTGTGATTCACAATGTACCATAAGGATTATGCATGGACACATTACTTCCTTAGTATTTTACTTCTATTTTTTTTTTTTTTTTAAATCAAATACTTGTTTTCCTCAGAGGCATCAATTCTGTTGTTCAAGGAAATTAAGAGCAGTAAAGTCTGGATTAATTCAAATTACCCTACTTTCTGTTTATCCTATACATTCTAGCTGAAGGATTTGCATGACCTGAAAAGACTACTTTTCCACAGGCACCTTGCTGAAAGATGCCAACTTCAGCCAAGCAGGAAAGTTGCCCCAAATCGATGAGACTCCCCTGAACTTCCCCCCCGTGCTTGCTTTGTCCATCACTGTGCTAAATGGCCCTAACAAGGAATCCCCCTCAATGCCCCTCCAAGCAAACACCAACAAGAAGTAAATGAATTATTTGCAGTAACTGTTTTATCTTCCTTGTCAGCTCTTCAGAGCCTGATCATTTATCAGCTTACAGATCTCCTGAAAAGAATCTGCTTCTGATTGGCTGAAACTATTACTGCTGTTATTGGATTAAACCTTCCAAGGTATGATTTGATTTTCAGCTTTTTCAGCTGAAACACCCAGCAACTGAAAGCAGCTTCCCCCTCCCTGCATCACCCATACAGCAAGCACCCTGGTAGCAATTCACAGCTCTGAACACAAATGTCAGTGCCCTTTCATGCACATTATGGCACTCCAAGCATTCACAGGACAGGTACAGCACAGGGAAGCACAGCACAAGGTCAGCACAGCTGGAGGCAGGACCTTCAGCACCTCAGCCATGTCCCGCATCACCAGAAACCCACGACCCATGCAGCTGCCCAAATTCACACCAGCTCCCTAAGGCCATGATCCAAACATCACACTGCAAACCTGCGCTTAAGGAACACCTGTAAGAGCAGCATACAGGAATTTGCACGGCACGTTTAGTGCTGCATTTCAGATGGGTACTTGAAAAGGCAGTTTTGAACAAGTCTGTTCTAGGACTCTAGGCAAAAAGTGATGTCTTACACTGCCAAAAGAAACAGAGTTGAAACCATAATAGCTGTGACTTTCCTCCTGTTGGCTCAGTAGAACAGAAGTCCCCTGGATTTCAGTGACTACAAAGCAGCTGCATCCACTCCCATCACTTCCAGCACTCTCTAACTAAGTCCTACCAGACTCTACAAAGCTCACACCTCCAAGTGATTAGTCCCAAGCTGCAAGGCTGCTACCGAGGGAAACCCCAGCCCTTCCCTTGTGCTGAAGTAGGTGAATGAAGCAAGCCAATGAGAAGTGGGAACTAGTTTCGCCTCCTGCTGCTAGTACTTCAGCAAAACAGTGGTCTGATAGCAATTCCAGAAACCACAATGACAGCTAAACCCCTTTTAATAATCACTGCAGTGTTCTGAAGAGCAGAAAAAAACCTTCAAAAATCCTTAATTTCAATAGTTTCCTTTAAACTATGAAACTACACTCTTCCCAATGTTACCGTTAGATCCTTTTTTCCCCTATTAAGTTCCTAGAACCATCACCAAAGTCTCGTTACCCAAGCTAGACTCAGTGGCACTCCTCTCTGCTCCCACCTTGCTGCCCTCCAAAGCTGCTGCTGCTCCAAGCCTCCCAAGCACCACCACGTGCCCGTGCCCCCCCCCCCCCCCCCCCCCTCCCCCCTCCCTACCCCAANCCCCCCCCCCCCCCCCCTTTTACCCCTAACACACCATATCGGAGGATTTTCTAAGTCAAAGAACAGCAAACATGTTGCTCCTTTAAAAATGCAATGTATTATATTACTGTATTATCATATCAATTACAACATAAGAGGTAGAAGTGCCACTCCTAGTGGAAACCTGGTTGGTTTATTTCATTTCTGAGTTTAAAATAGCTCCAAATTAACTTGGAAAATGATACTATAATTTTTAATGGAGTTCAATTTTCAGAACTGATTTACATAATGACACTTCTGAATACATATGCTTTAAATATGCTTAAAATAGAAATAAAGCTCCAAGTGGCCTCTCGGATGGCAACACGCGCTGTCACGTCAGGGCAGGAATTAGTCATCTAAGAGCAAAACAACGGGAAAATAATAAAAACATTGCTATATAAAGTTTGATTACATTGTCAGAAGCATGTGTTGTAGTTTTACTTCCCAACCGACGACTCAATCTTTATTAGAGGAAGTAGGCTGAAGAGAAAAAAACACAAAGCTCGTGATTTAAACCAGAAGTGTCTTAGGATATATTTGTATGAGCTTGCCTTTTTCATATAAATAGACCCAAAGCATCAAAGCCACAGAAGACTTTTTTAGGAGTAAAACTTCAGCATCTGGTGTTGTTCTTAAAAAAAGAGATTAGTTTATTAAATCTGAGCCTAAATCAAGGTTCTCAGCAAAGCATTCAAGCTCGGGAGGCTCTCCTGCAATAGGAAAGCAAGATGTCAGGTCACTGTCAGTAGAACCTACAGAACTACTGTTACCTCCTGTCAGAGAAAGCCTTATTTTTCCCTTAAGAAAAAAGGGAAACCAATCTAGGTTGATTTTCTTTTTTAAGCCCAGTGAAAACAGTTTTCCAGTTGGCATCAGATACTGGATCACTTTCACGTCTGGAAGCGCAGCTGGCATTCTGCATTAGCACCAACGTGACATCCTAACGGGATTTTGCAATAAGCCTTTTGGGAACACAGCATTCTTAATGCAAACTTCAAGAGCTGATCCATGTCATTACACGTAAGCTTATACCCATCCTGTGCCTCATCCAGAAGCTCTGCAATGGACAGTGACAAGACAGAGACATGTCCCTGTCTGTCTCTCCACACAACACAGCTCCAACCTGAACGGTTTGGACAGCACTGACACAACACAAATAACCACTTAGAAAGTTCTTTAAGATCTGGTTCCTAACAGCAGCAACAAAACAGGGGAAAAATACATAAAATAGAAAGGCAAACTGCAGTCAATTTAGGACAACTGAGAACTGTTGTTGCAGGGGAAAAGAGGCAGGTGCTGCTTCTTGGAAATGATGCAAATCCTAAAGAGAACGCGGGCATCCCAACCCTGAGGTGGAATGCTGTGAAGTCAGAGAACCCAGACCACCAGCAGCCCCTGCTTTTACAGGGATAAACCAGGGCTCCTCATCTGCCCATTGCTCCAGCTGCTTCCTCCCTCTGCCCAGCCCATCCTGACCTGTCTGCAGCTGAGCCTGGCAGGAGATGAAGAGCTGGTGAGAGCTTAACCAGCAGCAGGCCTTCCCCTGGCACCAAGGCTCAGTCATCAGTTGGGAAGAATCAGATCGCTCCCTAACTACCAGCTCCTCAATCACCTCAAATAAGAAAGAAGTACATAAAACTAGGTCAAGTAACAATGAATACAAAAGCAGAACAGACATAGGCACAAAAATTAAAGTTAGAACTGTGCACATAAGAAGCGACAACAAAGCTAAGCGCTTTGGGAGTAAGCAAGAGGAAGAATCTGTTCTGATGCTCCACAGTACAGTGTGCCCATGGGCAGATGAGGAGCAGGCCGTGAGCAAGAGCTGACAGCATCTGGGCATGTGCCATGAGGCCCCTGCTGCCATAAAGGGTCAGTGAACACAGCCCCAGTCAGGGATCCCATGGGACAGTCTGCCAGTGCCTTCTTCCCAATTCTGGGGAGACAACCCAACTTCTGAAGAGAACTTCCACAGACTGGCAGAACAAACAGTGAAGGTGGAACCACACAGAGGCCAGCGAAAGAACAGCTTTAAACATCTGTAAGAGAAACTGGATGGTTTTCCACTGCCTGGGCCTGATGTAACTTAGCCCAAGACAGCTGCATCCAAGTCATTCCTGATTACCTGAAAGAATCTGCAGGAGATGGGTAGCACCCCAGAAGACTTGCAAAGTGGCAAAGATTGCACCTACAACTTAAAAGGGGAAGGGATAAAAAAATCAGGAACGGCTAACAAGGATTTGTGAAGAGAAGCTACATCAAATCAGCCTGTTATTTTCCCTATGGCATAGCTACAGGCATTTTTAATGAAGAAGAAAGGAGATGCAACAGAAGTAATGTACTGACTTCTCGAGCAAAATGGAAAGCTTTGTTAATAAAAACACAGTTGCTTTAGTCGTTTTCTAAGAACAGGGAAGGGAAAACACAAGCTCAGTGACACTAAAGCGATGCCTGCAAAGCAAGCACAGTCAGCACTTCTCCTTCCAAGGAGGCAGAGCTCCTATGGATTTTACTGCAGCACACCACACATCCAGCAGCATTCGGTACTTTCATTAATGGCTTCACTGCTGGAAAAATGCGTGCATGGAGCTTCCAGAACACATCAAGTGATGAGGATGCAAAACACAGCTAGACAACATTCAGGAGAATCGGATGCACCTGAGATGTGGTATGAATAACAGCAGAGTGCCGTTCAGCAAGAGCACAGGGTACAACATTCAGCATCAGTGCAGAAGGAATTAACTGGGAAAATACCCTCAGCTGCACCACTGAGGACAAGGTAAGTTGATCACTGTGTTTTATGCATAGATACGATCATGCAGCATGAAACTAAACCCTGCAATTTGAAAGTCTAGGTGCAAAATGTGTCCCTACAGGGAACCATAAACGAAGCTTGAGGAGCATTTGTTTGACCTCAATTTATGATTTATTAATCCCATGCTTTGGGGCTTCTGACTGTCAAATTACGTCCCTGTCCTGCATTTGTCACTACTTAGTACATAATTTGACTTGACAGGATTTCTCCCTTCACATGAAGCATCGAAATATCATTCTCTGCTAACTGTGGGTCCGGTACTTCAGTTTTCCCCGGTATCAGGCCAGCAAATCCTGAAGCATGCAAGATCATCACGTACCAGGAACAAGATCCTGGCTTCTGAAGCCACAGAAACCCCATCACATACATAAAGAAACCTCTAAGACAGCCCTTGTTTTTTGCCTTGGACTGCACAATACAGTTTTGGCTCTGAGGCCACTCAGTGTGCATTTGGTTTAGCTTGTCTGTTGATGTGTGTGCAGAGCACTGGTAGGTATCTCCAGGTCTCTGATGCTCTGGGCCCTCCTCCACAGCTGCTGGTAACTGTGAGGGATTACACTTGATCCCTACACACCCCACTTCAGACTTCCTTGAAATCATAGCCCACTTTACTAAGGTGGCAAGGCATGCATGGACAACTGAATTCACTGCTGAAATCTGAGCAGAAGCAGAATGCCATTTAAAGACAACAAATGTTACAGGTTTAGTTGAGAACAGGATGCAAAAAGCACCATATTCAATTAAAATATCTTACTGAAACTATGGGAGATTATCGGTTGCCCAAGAGACTGAGTTAATAATCCTGCTCTTAAAGCCTTTAACACAGAAATTCCATCATAGGGTAGAAAAAAAAAAAACAAAAAAAGAATGCTTGCCTAAGACATCTCAATGAAAGGCTGCACCTCCAGCAGCTGGTGGCTCCAGCAGTGCCATCTGGGATCACTGGTTAAAGAGCATCTCCATCCTGACAGCACCTCGAGGACAGTGCCAAGTGCTATTTACTGCAGGACCCAGGCTCTCCCTTCAGTTTCCAGTTCACTCAACAATAACTTCTTGTGACCCTACTTCACGTACACATAACATAAGCAACCACTTAAACAAATTAAATTAGAATAAAAATAACATGGCCTCAACAGAAATTATCATTCAATTAAAGATTAAAAGCAAATAAAAAAAAAAACAACACCATGGAGCAACCTGGCCCTGTCTCAACCTCTATTAACCAGCACAGGGGAAATCTCCAAGGCTTTCCTGACCAAGAATGCAGACTGACCAAGACGAGCAGGTCAGATGCCTGAGGTCTGACCATGCACAGCACTGTTCATTCCCCTCAGTGCACGGCTGTGGGCTTTGGGGTTTTGCTTTTCATCTGCAGGCTTCCTTTGGTTTACTTTCTTAAAGATCACTGCCAGAGCTGTAATGAGAATGTTCTAACTGACATGTTAGAGCATTATTACTAAATACTGCAGAGCAATACTGGCAGAATTGTACAGCAAATCCATGGGTGCAGAGGACACGGCAGCCACACATCCAACCAGAAAAGGCTCGCACTGCACTCACCACCCAAAGCAGGCCATCAGCAGTTGAAAACATGTTAGGAACATTTTCCCTCACCCAGCAAACAAGAGCAACTCCTTTCTTGAAAAATTAAGCCCCAGAATGAGCAGTGAGGTTGACTACAGTTAGCCATGCAGTGCTGACTCCCTGCCAGGCTTGCTGTTTACCAGCAGGTGAAGCAGCACATGGGGCAGAGCTCTCCCCCAGTTTCCCTGGGACATAACACACGAAAGAGAATAGCTTTGCAATCCAGCACCACACCAGTATGTCCCTATCTCTTCCAGGTTTTGCCTTCTGCAAACACTTGAGGAGAACTCTGCGACAAGGGACAAAGTCCCCACTTTTTGAGTGGCCAACTGCTCAAACACACATCACCCATCAACTGACTGATGAGTAGAGGCAACCTGTGGACAAGCTGCTGCTCAGATGTTTGGCAGGACATGAAGAACACGTCAGATCAGCACTGCTTCCTGCACAGCAAGCATGGACACAGTTGAGGAAGAGGTCAGGAAACAGCAACAGGAGCAGCAGCTCCGCAGGATGTTCTGCCCCAGGCTCTCTGTGCCTGATCTCTCCCTTGAGCAGGGCCGGAGGAGGCAGGCAGAGCATCACTGCACCACCACCAGGCCTCGAGGACAGCATCAAGAGGACATTAAACAGTCAGAAAGAACACAGCTTCTGCACAGGACTCCTTCACACAAACACAGTTAAAAGAAATGACAGGTACATTCACACAGCTAACACGATGCATGGTTTTGCCCACAGGGCTTTAGTGCCCTCAGCTCTCCTTTCCCTTTTTTCCAACAGTCACACACCAGCACTCAGCTATGCACCCATGCCACCTGACTCAGCTGTTGCCATACATGCCCCTCAAAGGCCCTTTCCACACCAGTGGCATTAAAGCCATTGCACAGACAAGAGGCAGGAGCCTACAGGAGGCAGTCCTGGGAGATGGCATCCCACACCTCAGCCTTCCCCAGCCAAGGAGCTGGCATGTGGTACCAGGACACCAGCCAGGGGTGGGACAGACCTGATGGGGCACCACGAGGACAGGGCCCACTCAGGACCTCAGCAGAAATAAATCACAATGCCATCCTTCATGCAGCAGAGCTCCAAATGGTAGACCACAGCTCAGGGATCAGCACAAGATGAGATTAAAAAGGGAAAACAGATGTCAACAGCACTCCCTGTAGAAGCCAGGAGGGAAGCAAGTTTAAAGGGGATACGAAGACAGAGCTATAGGTTCTAATAACATCTTTATTCTTTTAAAAGATTTCAGACTACACAAGCCCTTAATTTCCTCCTCCTGCATTTTCCAACTTGTTGGGAGAGCTCATTGAACATTCAAGTTGTTGTCTTCGAGTTTTCCAAATACCATTCTATTTAAAGGCACTGTGAATAGGGAATTCAATTTATCAAGTGAATGAAAGAAGAATTCTTAGCAGGAACCCTGGTGAGCTAATCAAGAGTCACAATAAAATGTCAGGGGTCCTGGAATGCTCCGCAGGAGGTTAACACCAAATCTGATCTGAGTGAAGGAAGACAAAACATACTACAGACCAATAAACCTTACTCAAAAACTGCACACTGCAAATATAGGGAAGTTTAAACACAGATGAAAAAAATTACTCGTTCTGGTTTCTGCAGTTAAGCACTAGGGATGTATTAACACAAAGCATGGCCCTCCGTGACTATTTTGCTCAACTTCAGCACATTCTGAATCAATTTAGTTGCCGTTCTACTGCATCTTCAGTTGCAGTGTGCTGCTGAACAAGTAATCCTCATTGCCATTACATTTACAAGTTCTGTTCTGCCACTTTCCATAATAAAAGCATCCAGACACCAATTCCTGCCAACAGTAAATCCATCAATTACTCAATTAACAGCTGAACTCGGCATTTTAATTATATATCGAGATATCAGCTCCATCATCAGAATGGATTATCACCGTGTTTCAACCCAGCAAACGAACGGTCTCTCCATGAGGGAACTAGGAACAGTTTGGGGAGCAGCAGGGAACTGCCAAAAGTCATCTTCCAGGAGAACACCACAGCAGCCCTCCCACGTTCAAATGTCTCTATATTATCTATCAGTAGATGCAGACAGAACTCCAGAAAGGTGAGATCCTGCTCGTCTGGACGCTGCCAGAGGGGATGATTTCAAGGCAGCTGGCACGGCATCAGATCATCACCTGGGAAGCAGAGACCTACAGCTATCACCCATCTCACCTGCTTTCAAAGGCATGGGGTTTTGCTGTCCCCTTAACAGCTCTTCGTGAAGAACATTCTACCTTCACAAATGCTATTAGAAAAAAATAGGATTTTATTGAGCAAACTGCAATACAAGCATCCACCCAATAATACCGCCTTCATTCAAATATTATGCTTTAGAATAGCACCATAATATGAAGAGTAATGTGTTCTAAGTGCCCACTGAGATGGGACTTGGGTTGTTGTTTTCAAAAGGAAAGGACAGTCTTCTCCTGACTGCAGCTGTGACAGTCCAGATTTGGTTCTACACCTGGACTGGATACCCCCACTTGATGATCAACATACTACAAAAAATTAAACGGCATTTCAATGGCCACAGCTCACAGCTAGGCTCCTCTTCTGTACCAGAACATGCTGTAGTTTTTAAACGGCCTAAAAAGATAAACCTCTTCATTATAGATCGGCTAACACCATAAAGAGAAACCAGTTTCATAAGCAAGAAAATGAAGAGGTACATTACAGACAGATGTGATGAGCGCTCTCAGGCCAGGAGGTTATTCTGAACTAACAGGAAGTTTTTGCAGCAACACAAATCAAGACAGAGGCAGAGCATCGCACACAACAGAGATGAGAAGGACCAGAGTTGCAGACATGTGGTCTCTTTCGTTTTGCAGCCTGGGTAGAAAAGAAGCTGTTGAGCAAAACATCCATTTCAAAGCTGAAAATGGGGCAAAATCAAACTACGTCTTTTGGAAGCAATTCTCCTACATTAGGTAAACTCGTTACTGATCAGAAATACTTCTGCAGGTAGAGAGAATGACACCAATAGAAGCTAAGAAGGAATCCTCCAGCAGACTGACACTGCTGACTCGCTGCTCTTGATTCACATGCACCCCAAAGGGCTACACCTGCAGGGTTAGAAAGCTTTCCAACACCTCCTAACTCGGCACCTACACCTTCAGTGAGAAGAACCTCCTCCAAGGTTACTCTTCCAAACATACTCTGAGCTCTACCAGGAACATCAGAAGGCCAAAAGCCTTCTCTGGTTTACTGCCAACGGCACAGGAAGGGAGCAGGCAACATAGCAGTGAGCACCTGACCCACCCGTGCACTGCTGGACTGCTCCTCGATCCTACAGCTGCAGTACCGCACTGATGCTCCGCTGTTTACCAATAACCAGCCACGGTTTAAAAACATCACCGAGGTCAGCCTCTGAAATTAGCATCAGCCATAAAAACCTTTTGGGATTGTGAGGAACTCAGAGCCCCAGACAGACGACACACACCATCAGGCTGAGCTTAAAATAGAGCAGGCAGTTTGAACTCATTATCGATATGCGCTGACCACGCAGAGCGGCATCCAGGCCACGGCCAGCACTATATATAGCCCCCAGACAAAAGTCCTGCTTCTCTGCTGCTTTTGCAAGGAAGTCCTGCAACACAGCAGCGCTGCTGAGAAAAGCATAAACTTCCAGCAAAACCATCCAGAGCGAACGTAGGAAGGGGAAAAGGAGGAGGAGGGAAACCAGCCCAGCTAAGGAGAAGCAGAGGCGCCACTCAGAGGGGATTCTTCTTGACCACAGTGTAACTAAGGCACTCCCTGCGATGCCTTTGGAAAGATACTATGTGAAAATGCACACTGACCCCACTGAGAAACTGCGGAACATTCAGGATGGATCTGCCTGCAGAAAATGCCCGTGGGCACACACTAAGAACTCCATAGCCCACGGTGGTTTTTCCTCCCTTGGGGTGAGGGCTCTCTTCCTACAGCCGGTAGCCGCACGATAACTATTTTGAGAGCCATAAACATATTTTTATCTGGGGCTTAATTACCACAAAGGGATGTCAACTTGAAAAGTCAATCTTTCTCCCAAATGAAAGAAAAGTCTGCAGCAGTGCAGCGCTTACTGCTAAAAAAGCAAAGGCAAACACGCACACACAGCCAGGGGATAAATATCAGCTGTTTTTAATACAAGGCAATAGGCAACCCTCACCATTTCTCCTAAGTGAGCTTCTGAAACAGAATCTCCCGACTGAAATCTAAACAAAGACAGATCTAGCTCTCAATTCTTTAAACGAATGTGCATTTCTGAACACCGAGAAAGCAAACTGCAGAGAGCTGTTTATTACAAATGACTTCCACCTCCACAGCCCTCAAAGGCAAACCATAAAGCTGTGTGCAAAGCTAGACAATCTGGGCACCCAGCCATAAACCATCGCTGCTGCAGCACAGATAACTGTCCTCACTCTCGAGCCATCCTTGGCTGTAAACCCACAGGGAAGGCATCCAGAACGCAGACCTCGCTGCCGTCAAAGCTTCTAATATTTTATGAGCTTGAATCGCAACTACAGTTGGGACTGCAACGCTGGACGTGAACCAGCACCGTAATTCCTCAGAGCTAAGAGCAAAAACCAACTCTGATTCCGATGCATGCTGCTCTGAAGGCGGATTTCAGCGCAGCGAGCTATCGCACTGATGTCTTCGGTGAAATTCAGTGCCCCTCCACGAAGTGATGTCACAGTTTAGAGAAAGACAAAAGAATCAGCAGCGCATTTTAAGCCGCTGCTGCACTCTCAGCAAACGATGCGACCTTTGATATCGTCTAGAGCAGCTCTGTCACCGTCCTGCGCAGGGGAAGGCGGTTTGTTACGATCATCAAACTCAGGCGTTTTTATCCTGCGCAGGAGATGCTAACGTCCATTAGTGCCGAAGCAGGGAACTGCACATAAATGAGGTCTCACAACCGGAATCCAAGTGGAGTTAATTACAATTAAGCACTGATAAAATAAGCTAATGTATACCTACATCCAGTAATTAGGATGTAAAGCTGAGCCGTGTCTTCGGCAGACAGCTTTCATAAATAGCTCAGATTCCTAAGGCACAATCAAACAGCACTTGGACTCCTCTGCTCTCAGACGTTAGGAGCAACCATCTCTCACGGTACCACTCGCATTCACCAGAGACGAGACATCATTCAATAATGCAATTTATTGTCACTTCTAGATCATCTTGCCATTCAATAAAGTATACTTCTCTTCTAAACACTATTTGCTGTGGCTGATATCTTCATAATACAGCTGAACACCTCAAGCCATTATCACTAGAAGGCATCAGCTGATGCTAAATTGGCTAGACTGCAGTCACAGGCTTTTAAGAGGTTTCCTTATCGTTCATCTTTAATACTGAAGGATCGACAGGCTCCTACCTGCAGCTTCTAGGCCAAAGGGAAACCTTCTAATGGTATTACCATTATCTTGTCATCTGAATTTTAAACAATTAAAACAATAGCCCTTGTGTTGCACATCTCTACTGTAACCAAAGAAGATAAATGTTTAATCACTTCCTTCTCACGTTCAGAGTCCTACATAGAGCACTGATTATTCATACAAAACGAGTAATGTGAATTCCACGTTCAAGTTTTGCTATACCTTCAAGCAGCAGCAGCACATGCGTTAAGTAACAGGCTCTTTCGCTTCGTTAGTGAAGGTTTGGGCATTTTATTTTTCAACCTGCAGCTCTGGTATCCAATACCATACAGCAATTCTTTCCAAATGAAAGCCTCCTTTTTACTAAAGCGAAGGATGGCTCCACCCCTGACCTCCTCCTTCAGCTTGTTTTGGAAAGGGGCCAGATGACAGCATTTGGAAAAGCGCTTGTTTATCTCGGGGAGGCCAGCTGCTTTGAGGAAACGAATGTAAGTTAACATATTACCCCGTTCCCACATACACCGCTCTTGGTTAAGTCCTCGCAGCTCAAATCGAAACCAAACCCTTCTGCTGGGTTTCATAACAAATCGCCACTGAAAAGGCGAGCACCGCGCGTGGGAACGGACCGGGAAATTGTAGGTCACCCTCTAACGGGATGAAGAGTCCCGGCCTTACTGAATGAAGGGAGCGAAAAGCGAATATAAGAGCTTTTCCTTCAAGGCTGCTGTAACACTACGTTTTCAGTAAGGTTAACGCTCGGGATACGGGAAGGTCCTCTGCGTGGCAAAGCCTCCACCCCAGCCCCGGTTCGTTGTTGCTGCTGGGCAAGGCAGGGAGCTTGGAGGCTCTGAGCGCTCCACCTCACTTCTGTGCCCAATTACGTTTAGGAAATTTCAAAGTCTTAGAAGGCCCGAGCACAAAAAGCACAGGAGTGCTTCCTTTAAGGGTAAACAAAAGACGACGAGCGTCAGGAAAAGGACAACTTAAGTTCTACTAATTGCAAAGACTCATCGCGGAGAGCGGGGGGGTGGGAAAAAAAACCTAAAGTGAAGGCAAGGCAGCAGGTTCCCCATCCACCTCTGCAGGCTCCGGGCAGCGCACACGAGCCCCATACCCCACCCGGGACCGGAGCGCACCGCAGCTCCGCGCCGCGGCGAAGCGATACCCGGGGCTGCGCCGCAGCGCTACGCGGCTTGCGTAAATCCGTCCGTACGCGCAGCGCTACGCGCCCGGCGTAACCCCTCCGAGGCGCACGGCTGCGGGAGGGAGGGAGAACTCTGCAGCAGAAAGGCCATGACGTAATAAGGATTACGGCTAAATTTAAACAGGCCGTGCTGCTGCGGGACGAGCGGCCTCGCAGCCGCGCGCTGCGGGCTGAGCAGCGTATCAAGTAGCCAGGACTAGCAGCGTACATAGAAAAACGCACTCTAAGGACGTGCAGGTTAGCAATCAATTCCCACAAGCGGCCCTGCAGCACGCTAGGGCATCAGCCTTCGATACAAGCCAACGCGACGACCCCCGAATCACCGCGCCCGGGATTCGAACCCGCGGCCCCGCAGCGCACCGCACCGACGCTCCGCCCGCAGCAGAGCGGGACGCTGCGCGCAGAGGAGCGCGGAGCCCCCACCTTGTGTTCTGCTCTGTGCGGGGCTCTTTGGCAGCTTTCGGTGCGGTCTCGCCGTGAGGAAACGAGCAGGGATGTCGTCTACGATGGAGGGGTCACTCCGCCGCGTTCCTTTCCTTGTTTTAAAGGTTGTTCGCCGCGTTGTTTGTTTGTTTTTCCTCTCTGTAATTGTACCCGTAATTTCACGAATCGATGCGGTAACACACACACGCACACAGAAAAAGAAAATCTCACGCGGCCAAAAATAACAATTACAAAAAATTAAGTTTTTTTTTGTTGTTGTCGTCGTCGTTTGACTACAACCCCTCAAAAAAAAAAAAATAAAAAAAAAGGGAGAAAAAAAAAAAAAAAAACAACAACAAAACCGGCACGGAGGAGGAGAACAGCCACGGACGGAGCGGTGCAGCGGCGGTTCCCGGCGGAGCACAGCGGCTCAGTCCGAACCGGGGCGGTCGGGGCTGTGCCGCGTCCCGGTGGGTTCAGTCCTCGCGGAGGACCATCTGAAGAGCTTCAAAGTGCAAATGAAAACGGGAGGATAAAACCGACCAAGCGAAGCGCGGTCCGGGGGCCGCGGTCCCGCGGAGGAACCCCCCCCTCCACGCGACGCCGGAGCGCTGCTCGCAGTGCTCTCCCGGGACGATCCGCGCCGCGGGGCCGCCCCGCAGGAAGCGGCGGGAGGGGAAGGATCCGGCGGAGTCCTTCAAGGGGGGAAAA
>VXAB01008373.1:0-10251 GCA_013399175.1 Odontophorus gujanensis | reverse complement strand
TTTTTTTTTTTTTTTTTTTTTGAGGGTGGGGGGGTAGGGAGAAATGAACCACCGAAGTTTAAAAATATGGTAATGCAATTAGTGGCTTTGGCAGGCTAATGAAGCCACTTTAAACCCTTGCGAAAATACCATTAAAAGAGAATGCTTAAGAGCCTCTTCAAACTTTCCAAAATGAAAAGTACGTTCATATGCAGAAGATGCCAATCTAGTCTCCTTTCTCCTAGGTTCAAGATTAATTAGGGACTTGTTTAGTGCGTGAATGAGGAAACAAATGAAATCTTGGATCGCAGAGCACTGGAACCAATTTTTTAATCATCTTTTTCTTCTTTACAATTACATTCCTATCAAGAAGGTCTTCATTTGACTTTCTGTCACAGGGCCACATCGTGTCAGGTAACCACCACAAGTGGGGGGGTTGAACTATATCAATTTGCTCAGAAATAAATGCACAAGATATGTTTGTAACACAGCATTAAAGTGTTAAAATACTGCTGTGTTTCCATAATAAACACAAGTAACCCTTTCTTTGAAACTCCCTCAAAACAAACAATTTAGAAAAGACTGACAATATCCTCCCCAGCACAAAGCCAGCCTGGGTATTTAAAGATTACCTTAGAGAAATCTATTAATGCCTGAGAGAAGAAGCGCCATACAATGGAATGGGATTACCAAGGTAAGCAATAATAGATAGAAAGGGAGCAAATATGTTTGAGACTAATTGCTAAAGAATGGGTTTTGCATGTTTAGTGGGGGAGAAAGGAGAAAGGAAGCTGTTCTGTAGCACTGATGAGGGATGTGTTTGGTAGATCCCACCATAGGGAGGCTCAGGTTTGGGTCTAAACCGTCCCCATCTCCAGCCCCAAGCTGGAGAAGCGATGGGAAATACGTAAGGATGACTGGCAGCTCTGCTCACTCCTTCACATTAGCACCCATTTATCATTAGCCAGACCTCTGCCAGGGCGAACTGATAATGTTTTCCTAAGTGGAAAGGCAAGGGTATAATTTTCATAGCTGATTTGTTCATTTCCCTCTCTCCCGTGTCCTTTGAGCAATTGCAAATCAACCCTGTGCTTCCCAGGACACACTTCTGTGGGCATTTATGAAGAAAGGATGGCGTCACCTCTTGACCACGCTCCCTAACCTCAGCGCTGCCGGGCAGCGTAATAAAGTCCCCGCAATAGATACTCCTGATGGAGAGGGCAGGCCGAGCAGTGATTGTGTTCATTACTTCCTTCACATTAGCAAAATTGTAAGATGGATGGGGAGGAGAGGGTTTTACTCCAATCCACATCCCAGTGGCTTGCCGGTCGCTATAGGAGCTCGTTGGGCATGCATAAAGCAGCACCACCTCTGTCATAAAGCCTGGCACATCAGGAGGAACAGGGACTGATGGTGCTGCAGTAAGGACACTTCATTAGCCAGGAGAGGCCAAGTCTTCAAAGGAGCAGAAGAATATGGAGAAACACCTACAGCAGGACTCTAAATAACCAGGTTAACTACCGGCTGCACACACAAAACCTGCTGCCCTGAACCCTGCTGCTCTGATGGAGTTTTAATAGCTCCTGCAATAAAAAGCAGTGAGTCCCAGCGGAGGGCTCTCCATCTACTCAGAAGGATGGTGGGCAATCCCTGCATGCAACACATTCCTCTGCTGCAACGTGCCACTCCTTCCCACGGCCAGGGCAAGGCAGGACACAGCATCACCTGCGTTCAGAAGTGCAGTGCAGTGCAAAGAGCACTTCCCTCTGGTTCTGGTTAAACCAGGCACAGGTCCCTGCACACACTGCACCTCCTGTGCAGCGTCTCAGTGCTGCTCTCAGCCCTGGTGTTGGGGCAGACTCGGCCATTCTTTCTTTTCCCTTTTCACTTCTCACCGCCCCTTTCCGTGACATTTCCATGAATTAACACAGCAGTGTGTTTTTCTGCTTTGCAAATGCAAGCTGGAAAAAAAAAGTAACACCAGCCTTTCCTATTTCAATAGAGCTGCGTGGCAGCTGAGGTACCTTGAGATCACTTTGTGTCACACTAGGCTTTGTAGGTCCTCTCATTTTCTTTACAGAGCCGTTAAAGATGTGCATGCTGCAGCAGTGTGGGGACAGAAGGGGACAGAGGGTCATCGGTGGCTGCAGGCTCTGTCCTGAGCATGCCACAACCACAGCGACACAGCAACAGGTCTCTTTGCATCTAACCAACGTGGGGGCTGGGAGAGCAGAGAGGCAGGAAGAGCAGAGCGAGGCAGCGAACCGTGCAAAGGATTTCTTTTTGTTTGCTCCTGCGCTCGGCTGCAGTCTGTGTCTCTGCGCTGGCAGTGGGCACTGCTCCCTGGGCTGCGTGGCTCCTGGGGCTGTGCTTTGTGCAGGTGATGGTGGCAGTGAGGGCGGGTGGGTATTGTCCCCACTGCACCTACACACAATGAAAATATCACTGCTGATCCAAACCCATCCACGTTGCACACGGCTGAGCTTGCTCCACAAGTGAAAGAAATACAGCGTTGTGCACACTGGTTTTCCTGAAATATCTCCCACTGCCATCACGGGGACCTTCTGTGTGGGGGCAGACCCTGGTTCCCCCCAGTACCCTGCTTTGCTCCCAGTTTCTGAAGAACATCCCACCTTTCACCATCTGGGTGTGTGCAGGCAGCACGAGTTGGGCAGATATTTGTTTCCTTTTGGAAGAGCAACTGCCTGCCAAGGTCACCCCTTCCAAGGATAAAAGCCGTGCTCAGAAACAAGGTGGTGGGGATGGGTCCCAGTCAGAGCACTGCAATGGGCACCAGGAGCAGCAAGCAGTGGTAGGATCCTGTTCCACATCCCTCCAAGACATACGTGGGGGCTCTTCTGTCCCCCAGGCAAGGTCTGGGTCCAACGCAGGGCGCTAACACCCACTCAGGGGGTCTGGTTGCAGAAGAGGGGCTCAGCAATGTGACCCCCCAAATGCTGCCCCCAGGCTGGGGAACCACAGGTATGGTGCTGTGGGGTGACGGATGCTGCTCTGCTGCTTTGCTGCAAACCCACCCCTTCTAAAGGAGCACTTTTTGCTCTACAGAGCTGTGTAGCTCCATACAATGCTAAGGAACTCCTTCCCATGTTCTTCCAGTGGACAAATTGTCCCTCCCATCCCCCCTCCACACAATATGAAACAGCTCTGCCATCGTCGCAGTCGCCGTAGGCTAAAATCCCTTTACAGGATGCCAGCCTCTCAGGGACAGTCCAAGGCAACCCCAGCTCCCTGCATGCCAGGCACGGTGTGAGTGGCATTAGTGGTGGCACTACCCAGACACAGAGGTTCCCTCTCCCATTCAACTGAGCCAACCCTGTGTTCTGGCATTGAAAAACTGGGACAGGGTGGGAAGAAGCACACTGAGCCTCCTGCAGCTCCTCATGGAAGGACTGAGGTGTGCCCTAGCAAGTGCAGGGTGGGCAGAAGGAGCGAGTTGTTAGGACGGGGAGCAGCCAGCATGCAATCTGCCACCATGTCACCTCCCACCCACTGTATCCCAGTGACAGTGCCATATCCCCAGGTGAACCCAGAGTGGCTCTGAAGGAGGCAGCTGATGGAGGAGAAAGCATTTTAACAGCACTAAAGGGCTCCCAGCCATTTAAAATCAAATCCTGGTGAGTGCTCGTGGCTTGGAAGAGCTGTGCAGGCACAGCCCAACCCCTCCATCTTCTGTACAAAATCACATCTGACAAATCTAAAGCAAGAGAAAATCAAGGCCTGACTATGAAGGACAACATTGGGCCAAGCCTGTTCAATTATCTCCCCCCTTTCTGTCACGTCTCATTTGCTCCTGAGCTGTCAGATCCCACCCCTCATCGCCAGCTCCGCCGCTCTGTGCTCCATCCTCCACCTCCCATTCTCTCCCCACCCGTCACCAGGGCTCCCCATGCGCATCCCAGTGTCCCCCTCCCTGCCCAATTGCCCCGTCCCAGCTGCAGGGGCTGCAGGCTCCCAGCATTGCTCGGGGTGGGCAGTCTGAGCAGAGCAATGCTCCGTTGAGCTTCTGCTCCAAATCGGTGGGAGCACCCCTTGTTCAGACTGGAAACACACAGGGAGATGGGTTGTGGATGGTTTCAGAAGCAAACCCTCTGCGTGCGATAGCAATCGTGTTTCCTAGTGTTAATTTCTTATCTCACCTCTCCAAAGCACTTTGCAAGGTTTTATCCTGTTGGAGGGAGGAAATCCATCCCCATGATTTTCCCAGGCTTACAAAGAGGCAAAGAGAAGCATTGCTCCTAATGAGAAAACGCCGGCAGGAAGGCGGCCAGAGCTGCTCCTATCCAGGGTGCACTCTGCGTTCGTCTGGTGGGAAAATCAGATGATTCTCAATTCAAACAGGAGACGTCTGGTGATACTCACACCTTCCTGGCAGCCTCTCAGCCCCAGCCACCTCTGGGTTCACGTCCGTATCTTTGTGCATTTTGCTCTTTTGTCTAAATAAAGCAGAAATCTGTCCCTTATGCAACACGTGTCACAGAAGCACCGCTGCTTTCATATTAAGGGGAGGTCTGGTGGCATTTTAATCTCGGGAAGGAATGTGGGCATTTGTAGTCTCCAATCTCCCCCATCCTGACTCTGTCCATGGTGCCGGGAGCTGTGAAATCGCTGCTGCTGGGGAGCACGGCGGGGCAAGGTTGGGTTTGGGACACGGTTAGAGGGCAGTACTGGTGGTACGGAGATGGGTGGACGAGGTGATCTTAGAGGTCTTTTCCAACCTTAATGATTCTATGACTTGGGGCCGACATTGCAGCCCCGTGCTAGCAAGCAGCAAACCTGGTGTGCGAGCAGATTGCTTCAAACCCAGCGCTTTCTCTCCGATTCTCATTTGCTTTGCCTTTCATGCTGCTTTCTCATCTATAAAAGGGGAACCAACCGGGGGGAAAAGAAAGGGAAGAAAAAGGCACACGAACACCTGAACATCTTTTTCATATACCTGCCACTGCTGCCACTCAGTGCTGGATCTGAATAAAAGCGGATGGGAGGGAGGTGGGGAAGGATGAATAGTGTTTCATGCCCTGTAGTCAGACATCATTGCAGGTGGGAGCTGAGCGGGGCTGGGCGGCACATCCCGCCAGAGCTGTGCTTTGAAGGCTGGGCTCTAATTTCCAGGTTGCAATTACTGCACTGGTAATGGTCTGTCAGGAAATGGGGTCACCCAATGGGAGCGCAGATGGAGGGGCGGTCCTGGGGTCCCAGTGGGGGATGGCCTGGGGGCTCATGGTTGGATCTGGCTGTGTGGGCTCAGGTTGTCCCACAGCCATTCCCACTGATCTGTGATAGCAACAGGGCCAGAGGGAATGACATGGGGCTGTATCGGGAGTGGGGCAGGTGGGGCAGAGGGAAGGGCTCTGCTCCAGAGGGTGGAGGGCACGAAGCAGCTCCCCAGGGCAGTGGACATGGCCCTGAGCTGCTGGAGCACAGGGAGCACTGGGACATCACTCTCTGACATAGGGTTTGGGTGGTGCTGTGTGGGGCAGGAGGTGGACTAAGTGATCCTTGTGGGTCCCTTCCAGCTTGGGATATCCTGTGATTTGGAGCTCTGGTCCCATGGAACAATGCTCATTATGGAAGAGATTTCCTAAAAGCACAGCACAACAGCCACTTTTGAAACTTTGCTGGTGGTATCCAACGTGATCACAGGTTGGGCAAGAGATGAGACCCCTCTTTCTACCTCCCTCATGGCAGTTCTGCTCTGAGGATGGATGACATCCCCAGCCCCAGCTAAACCCAAACCACTGCCTCCAGGTGGGATGCGCTGCACTTCTGCTCTGCCCCAAGCCCACTGCAACACTTTTAGAGCACCTAAACCCTCACAAAGGCACCCAGTAAGATTTGCAAAAGCAAACTTGCTTAAGCGCTTTGGGAAATTCCTTTGAGGATTTAACTGGGTTCAAAACTTCCTACAATGAGTGAGTGCTGCAGCTGCAAGGAGTGGGTGATGGCAGGAGCCTACATGCCAAGGTAGGGGAGCACACACAGGAGCTGCCCTGCTTGCCATGGGGTCCTGGGGAGGGGGAACCCCACCTCTCCACCTCTGAATTCTCATTTTTCTTGATCAGGGCTCTCTGTGCCCTGCAGCCCAGCTCCTTCCCCCTCACCTCGCTGTACTGCCATATCCATAGCAAATTCATCCTTCTCCACTCTGAGAGCTGCCCGCACTTCATTAAATATCTTAAAGGTGCTAATGACTTTTTAAAAAAGACCCAAACTGTCTGATGTTTTTCCAGCTCATTTCCTGCTGCTATCTCCCCAAATCCGGTGGACAGTAATGACACGTCTGAGGCAGAAAATGGGATTATGATGAACAGAGCGAACACCGCTGATATGTGGACAGCATTAAACATTTGCAGCCTCTCTTCTCTACCTTTTCCTTCTGCAGGTACCTGAGTGATCCCACTCCATCCCCTCCCACTGACTGCTGAGCTGTGGCTCATCCAGAGGGGGATGCAAAGCTTTTTTGGCACTGCACATGAGTGGGAATTTTGCCAGGGAAACAATGTTAATCTGTCCAGAAGCAAACTGTCGGATCAAGACATTATTTTTCCCCTCTGTAAAATGCTGATGAGATGCTTGTCCTGGGACAGACACTCCTAATACTCATGGAAGAGGAACCAGCTGGGTCTGGTACTTCAACCCCACAGGTTTTGTGTTTCTATAAGGAAAAGCAGCAAGGAGGTGGGAGAAAAGTGTTGGGAAGAAGCCAGGGGGTTGGATGACTTGCACAAAGCTATGCAGCTGAAGAAGAATTCAACCAAGATCTTCCAGTTGTTGGAAATAAATTTCACACTGTGCAGCTTTTGTTCCAAATCACAGAAAATCAGTGCTTTTCAGAGAGGAGAAACAGGCAACAAGTTCATTTAGTGAGCAGGTGCTTTTGCTGCCTATGAGTGGCTCTGATGCAAGAGGAGGATTTTTCTGGACATCTCCTTTCTCTTGTGACACGTGTCTGCATGGGGAGGGATGGAGAAAACAGAGGGAAGTTGAGATCAGCAAATGTCCTGAGCACACTAAGCATGTGATTGCCAGAGGTCAATGGTGCAGCCAAATGAAACACTATTTCTTTCAGAGCACTGAGGAGCACTTCTCAGCAAAGGCTCTTCCCAGCCCAAATTTCAGCTTTGGAAAATGGCACAACAAAGAAAATAACTTATTTTCCTGCCTTTGGTAAAGCCAGGCAGTGATCTCACCCAAATATTCCAGTGATCCAGTGCTGTACCCAAATCTCAGCCCGACACTTCTCCAGGACATCAACATGGGCAAGGTGTCCACTGCCGTCCGTGGAGCCAGCCCTGCCTGCACCCTGCCTGGTTTTACCAGTGATTCCCATTTCACTGCACACCCAGCTCATGGCAGGGACCTAAACCCACACCAGAGCTGGAGGAAATCCTGTCATGAACCCCAGCAAAGAGAAGACACCAGGTTTCCCATCACTGAGCTAGTCAAAGCCCTTTCAAATGCATAAACCATGTGCTTGCACTGGGAAAGTCCCTTCCAACTCAAGTGATTCTATGATTCTGTGATCCTATGATCCTATGATCCCATGATTCCATTAACCTATGATCCTATAATCCTACGATCCTATGATTCCATGATTCTCTCAGTCTATGATCCCATGAACCTATGATTCTATGAAGGGCAAGATGCCCCAAAACACAAAGCCATGAAAAGAATCGTGGTGAGTTCAGCTGAGCGTACAGACATGGCAACCTGCTCATATTCCTAGAGCTGGTACATGCTCAGGAGATGAATATTTCTTCTAAAAGCTGGATGTGAACCCCACACCATGCTGGTGACACCCACAGTCCCCCACTGCCACGGCCAAGCCACTCCTCGCACTAAAATGGGACCATTGCCCCCAGTTTCGCCATGGTGGGCAAATGAGTTGGTGGAGTTAAACGAAGCTAAAGGCTGCTCCTGCCCTGCTCCCCTCCCCACAGATCCCACAAAGATTGCAGTTCCAAAAAGCACTCTCTTCAATGTGGGAGGAAGATTGCCTGAGCTTTCATGCGTTCACTGCTAGATTGTATTGTTGCTGCTTTTAACATGTTTCGCTCAGTTAAATAGTAACTGATGACAGCTACGCGCTGAAATCCTTTGGTGTTTTTATCGTGGATTTTATATATATATATATCTTATAAAGAACAGCACACTGCAAGGCCTCTTACCATATCAAAAACAACAAAAGAAAGCCCCCTATTTTTGTGTAAAGTATCAAAGCAATAACGTGTGCTCGTGCAGCACAGGCAGCCTATCAGAGGTTGATCGGGTTTTATTGGCCTTGGGCAACTCTGCGCACGGCGGTCTTTAGAGTGACATGGAATTTATTAAACTTTTCCACAGCCTGACAGTCTTCTCCCAGCTTGTCCCCACCCCCAAGCTCTTTTCTTTTGAAAAATGATTTCTGCCAATCTTGTGCTTTTACCTTTTTGTGTTTTTTTTTTTTTCTCTCGTTTTTTTTTTTTTTTTTTTTCCCTCTCCTTTTTTTTTTTTTTTTTTTTTTTCTCTTTCTTCTTTTTAATCGCTGGACTGAGTGTGACTCTTCAGGCATCTGTTTAGAACGGCCCATTAAGATCCCACTGCAACGACGACAACAAAACACCAGAGAGAGAAGCAAAAAAAGCAACCACGCAGCCCATTACTGTCTGGTTCAGCCTTATTGCACTACATTACCCGATATGACAAGCTCTGCATACATATAACACACACCAAGGGTTTTTTTTCCCTTCTCCTGGATAGCCTAATTTGGGCTTTGCACAGTGCCCTGCAATAAATTTCCTCTTGCAGACAATAGCCTGTCGCTGTCAGCTGCTTGCCCTGCTCTTAACCCAGTGCTGCTCAAAGCATCGCTCCGCTTGCACCCTTCATGCCGTCAGGGGATGCCAGCATTGCTGCATGCATGTCCCCATATGCACTCATTAGCACAAGCATCCAGCTCCCTGCTCAGCAGAGAGGATGGTTTTATTTTTTTTTTGCACTTTTCATTTTGTTTCATAGGTGTGAACCATACTGGCAGAGTAACTCAGGGCCATGGCACAGCCACTGGACCTGATGATCACAGAACCATTGAATGGTTTGGGTTGGAAAAGGCCTTAAAAAAAGCATTGGAATGTGGAATAATTTGGGTTGGAAGAGATCTCTAAGACCATCAAGTCCAACCCCAACCCACCCCCACCATGCCCACTAACCACATCCCTCAAAGCCACACCTCCACATCTCCTCCAGGGATGGTGTCCCCATCAATTCCCTGTCTGATGATCTTGTTCCAACCTGCTGCCATGGTAGGGGTGCTCATGCAGTGTATTAATCTTGAACAGTGCTGAAATCAGGGCACCAGGCTCCTCAGCTGAATTACTTCACACGAAATACACAAATCTGGCTTTTCTGCACAATTTTCCCATCTGCTGATACCGAAATTTGGGATCTGAGATTGAAACCTGCCAAATTAAGATGCGTTTGCTTATAATGACATTCACTGACATGGGTATCTTCAGAATTATTCCATTTCCCATGCTCTTTCCTAAGAAGAAAGAACTGCCTCTCTTAGCTGCTAATTTGCATTAAAATAGCTCCACATGCTGTGTAGAAACAGCAGAAATCCTCCCAAATCTTTTGAAACAGATAAACATGGACTGTGGGACCGTGGGTTCAGAGAGGTACTCAGTGTCTGCAGGACTGGGTGAGGGTGGGAGCCTGAAGCATGGGGAGGAACAGTGCTCTGCCACCTCCCAGCACCTCACTCACTGAAGGCAAAGCTGAATGGTGAAGCTCCCCGTAAGGGTTGGACAAAGAAATGGGAGAAAGGGAACAAATGACCATCGCTGTGACATCACCAATGTGCTCACAACGCCAGGTGTGATGTCACAGGTGAGTTCATTCCCACAGTGAGGATCTAAAGCCCCTTTGGTTGGTTATTCCCAAATAAATGCTCCAGGTACAAAGGCCCAGTTCCCTTTGAATCAAAAAGCAAATGAAGAAGTGACAGTGAGTGACACTGATGCTGTACAAAACCATAAAGCAGAGGGTACTCCTGAAGGTTCATCTTACCACAGAAGAAAACATATGGTGCTCGGATGGGTAGCTAGGCAAAAAAAGAAAGAAAGATAGAAAGAAAGTGGAATCATTAGGCTATAAATAAGGTGAGGGAGCCAGTGCATAGCTGTCTAGCAGCAGCTTCAAGGGAAGATCACACATTTTTCACCAACCTCCAAAACAAAATTAGGAAGAAGGATGGAAGGAATTCAGAAGGAAGGA
>VXAB01008370.1:97402-119827 GCA_013399175.1 Odontophorus gujanensis | reverse complement strand
AAATAAAAATATATTAAAATTAAATAAATGTATTTAAAATATTCTAAACTGTCTATAATGTCATGTCTGTGCTTTCTGATTTGTCTCTGTTGTTGTTGTCAGCGAGCCAACTTCAAAGATCATTCATTAGTGAGGACAAGGTATTGTGAAACGCAAGTTTTTTAACTGAAACTGGAACACAGTAAAATAAATTTAGTAAAGTAAAGGAAAACTAATCCTTCAGGTATCTAAAGGGAGCTGTAAGAAAGGAGGCACACTCCAGAGAGGCTGCTGTGACAGGACAAGGGAAAATGGATTCAAACTAAAAGAGGAGAGATTTAGACTGGAAATAAAGAAGTTTTTTATGATAAAAGTGGTGAGACACAGGTTAACCAGAGGGGTCGTAGATACCCCATGCTTGACGACATTCAAAGTCATGGTGTATGGGGCATTGAATAATGTAATCTAGCTATTGGTGTTCCTATTCAGCTCAAGGAAGGTGGACTAGGTGATCTTAAAGGGTCCAATCCAACTCAAATGACTCTATGACTCTAAAATAAACTTCGAAGTAATTAAAATAAAGAAAAAAGCTAACCAGAAATATACAGTATATCTGCAAGAAACAAAGCTGCCAAATTAGAATCAAATAACCAAATGCTTATTGCTTAATTCAGCAGTATGCAGCATGCACAACCACATGCTGAGATAGGCATGCAAAACGAGAGTCACACAAATAAATGTTTCTTTCTTGCAAAGAAAAGACATTAGTAGAAACAACTTGATCTGCCAGAGTAATGCAGAAAATACAGTTTATACTATTCTGGATAAAGTATGTGGTAAAATTGCATGGAAAGTGGAGGAGTAGAGTATTGCACAGGGTGAAGAAAATAGAGTGGATCCAGTTAATTTAGGGAAGCTAATATATGCTAAGGAAGTGACCAGACACTGACACTGAAATGCCATCTTTGTCAGTGAAGATTTCAAACTCTCAAAAGGCAAGAAAATAGTTATAAAAATAAAATTAAAGGTTTGTGCTAAAATATAATCTTCTTCCCTAAAAATAACGTATAGAAATATGAATAAGAAAACCTGAAATATCACTCAGAACAAAATTCAAGACTACTAAATAAATTATCAAATGCATGGAGATAACTTTATCCACAAAACTAGACAAAAGAAATTCAGTTGCCTTTTACATCAGAAAGGTTGTCTTAGGCCTCAGAAGTACCAGTGTCAGTAAAAGATTAGAAGTATCAGACAGAACATATATGTCACAACATCTATTAAAAAGAAGTCTTCCCCTGTAGGTCTCAAAGCTTTAGAAGTGAAACCTAGAATCCTGACAGAAATGCAAATTCATTCATAGGAATTCAAGGGTAAAAAAGGCAATTTGAATAAAGCATTTTGTTAATGTTCAGACAGTACTGTCCATACTTGGCTGCATAACTGTTATCCAGTGATAAATAAGATCATAAAGTCAGTCCTTTGGTGGAAAAAATGTTCTACAGTCCTGAAAAATTGCTACACATGCATGCTAGACAGAAAGTATAAAATATTCTCAAGCTCTGTACTTTGTCATATAAAATCAGAAAGTTGATTTTTATCCTGTATATAATAGAGCTCAAGACTGTGGTATATACATTTCTCAGAAGAGTCCAGAATAGGCCACTTTTGCGGTCAAGATATTAAATTATTGGAATTTTGGTCTAGTAAATCCTGTCTGTGCTAATGGGTAAAACTCCACTGATATATGTTCTAAAGTTTTGAGGACCTTGGATTCTCATTTATACTACGTAAAATAGAAATCATTTAAGATAAGTTATATTGATATAATTATTAGGAATTAAAGGAGGATTTGCATGAAACTACGCTCTGTCAGGGACAAATACTGATCAGACAAACAAGGAAGAGACTTAATGAAGCAGCTTATGAAGAATTCACCCTTTTGTCTTATAGATCCATTGTGTATAGTGGAACAATGGAATGAATGTTTCATTCAATTTTTAGATCTACATCTACAGTAGTAATGTAAACCACTGAGTAAATGCAGAAAATTTCAGCCTCACTTTTTAAAAGCAAAGCAAGAACATTAACTTATCTCTGATATACTGTTCAAGTGACTATCAAAAGAAATTATTAATATATTAATATTAATATATTAATAATGTAATATATTTTGAAAAGTGTATGTAATTCAGGATATGCAAGTGTATGGGTGTTACTTTTAATTACATGATCTCTATAGAATGGTATTAAATAGTATACTCTGCTTTAAAATCCTGTATAAATTTATATAAATGTGGAATTATTTAACATTGCCAATAATTAATACAATTCTTTTTACTAATACAGATATTCTATAATTACAGTCAAAGAATAAATACTGAATGGAATTGCTATGATTGTCTATATATTGTGCCCAAAGAGTGTAATGAATGACAAACTGATCTTACTAAACTCGAAAATAGAAATTCATATTTGGTGTAAACATTGGATGTATTTTACAAAAAAGCCAGTACACCTATGTGAAGAAATTTTCTATTTTTTCCTCTCTTTCATTAACAGTAATGTCGGAATTGACATGCATGATTCCTGATTTTAAGGTATTGCGGTGCCAGGTTGACTGTAATAAAATTCCCTAAATAAATTGCCCATAAATTTCTTTCTTTATACAATGAAATTTAGCATTACATATATAAAACAAAGAAAGGATGGAGTATATCAGATTGTAAATTAATTGGTTATTAGAGAAATTCATGGGACTTGGTGTTTTCCCTGCATCTATCTATTCAAGAAAATGAGTTATCATAATTCAGTTCACAAAGACCAGTTTGCAGTGGGCACGTTACATGTGAAGAAGCAGTAGCAAACAGCAAGTGTTCAGTGGCATTCAGTAATTTCTGTAAACAGCACAGAACAAAGCATACCAGACCTTTATCTTGCTTCTGAAAAATGTGGTCTGAATTTTTCAGCATTGTTTCTCACAGATTGTAAATTGACTAAATCTGGTTTTGAAGGCAATACTTTTATCTTAACTTTCACAAATATTATTCATGCTTTTCCATAGTAACCATTCACAGCAACTAACTTTTCATGTTAACAAATGACTTAGCAAATCAAAAAGCATCTGTTTCACAGGTGGAGTCACTGCTGAACTTTTGGACATCGTAAGTTAAGGAGCTACCCTCTTCCTAGAAATCGTGATTTAAGCACCCCTATGCTTTGTTTCCGCTTTCTGGGGCCCTGAGCTGTCTCTCTATTTGTTTATCTGCAAAGGTAACTGACCATCCAATGACCAATGAATAGTTGTTCAGCTATGCTTATTCTGTGATTTCTCAACACATTCTGTCACAACATGGTGAAGTGGCGCATAGCAAATATGGGGAAGAAAGAGCAGACAGTTGTGTATTTTATCTTCTGAAATTCAGCTCACTGCAGACACTCCTCTCTATGTCCATGCTTCCCTTCATGGTCATTCCAATTTTCTTGTGTCTGGAAAGGTACTAAGCTATCTTCTCCAAAATGTCCTTCTCACAGCAGGTCGTCTCTGCTTTTGGAGAGTGCCAAATAGTCCAGGGAGCTGTCTGGAGAAATGGCTCTAACACATGTCAAAGCTACTTGCAGACATCAAGAGAACTCCAAGAGAGATCTTGAGCTCCTCAGAACTCTTCACGTTGTGTTTTAGTAATGATACAGCTGTGTAAAACCAGAGACTGGATGAATCACATCTGGTTCAGGGAGTTGTTTTGTAAATTACAGCACAACTGAGGGTCTCTGGAAGGTTTTCTAATATTTCTCACACTCTGAGCCTAGATGAAGATCAGTTCATCTGTTTAAAACTAACTGCCTTTAAAAAACCCAGAGGTGATATAATATTTTTCTCTTTTTCAATGCAATCACGACTCTCTACATGTCATGCTTTGAGAAATGGCAAATCAACATTCTCTCTTTAAAATACCAACATTGTTCATTTTCTTTCCACAAATAACTGTGTCCTCACTCTCCCGATTTTGAGAGACTGTTATTTCTCAGCTGCATCCTTAGGGTGTCCTAGCTTTGACTGTACCAGAACACATGAAGAGAAGAGCAAAGGTACAAAGCAGAGATAAGGAAACACAGACATTTCAGATGAGTACCAATGGAGACCCTCTTGTTCAAATAATGACAAAAAAAAAAGCCTGTAATGCTTGGGATGTACCTTCATATTTTATCCCTGATTCTTCATAAATACCATTGCTTATCATTTCTAAGGTTTTGTCCCATCATGTTCTGTTGTGCTGGATGATGATTTCAGAAGGAACAGTGTCAAATAAGGTCTGGGAAATTGAATTGATCTAACATTTTGAAAAAGTACTCGGTCACAGTTAGTAGCTTTAGCTACCTTTCTGCCTAAGAACTTCATGTGTTAGAAAAAATAAGCATGGAGATGTGGAAAGAGGGAAAATAAAGCACAGAGGTGATAGCTCAGCTGAAATATTCTGTATATTAAGAGCAACAGTAGTTCACTTGAAGTATTCTGGGGTTAAGGTTTACTATTTGCAGGGAAAAAACAAAACAAAACAATAAGCAATTAACAATAAGCTCCTTCCTCTTGCATTTCAGACAAAAACAAACAAACAAAATTGAATGTTTTAGCAATTTTTATAGCCTTCATTTGACTCTACTTTTTACGTAACCTCAATTTTAATTCATGCATAGTAGACAGAAAATTAAAAGCTTTAATAAGACAGCCATTAGATCTTATGCTTTATTAAAACTATTTGCACAATCTTTTTTGAACTTGTGAGACCTTTCGACAACACAGATCACACTTTTAATGCATACAAAAGCAGAAATTCTCAGGAATGCAGAAGAATATTAGAAGTTCAATGATGTAGGAAAGTACCTGGATAAAAATCCCCGTGCGCAAACATGTCAATCACATAGCGACAGAATGCATATTGATCTAACAGCAAAGAGGAAAAAAGAGTAATGAAGAAAGCAAATTAAAATGTTGTTTCTATTTAATGGTGAAGATAAAGTTTGGCAATGCAAAGATACATTTGGGGGTTATTCTTATTTTTGAGGTTTTCTTGTTGTCTTTTTTTCCCTCGACTTGACTGCTATACACATTCAGAAAGAATTAATTTATTGCTCAGATATAACAGCAAGCCACCCAGTCAAGTATTTAAGAGCTACCTCAGAGACACTAACTCTTCTTTTTGGCCTGCAGTGTGTGGACCAGGTCAGCAGTGTGCTGCCTTGTTTGATGCAAACTGCTGTATGGCCCAAAGACTTTTTCGTATCCTTGCAAATGCATTTTCTATCATCTCAACCAGAAAATAGTGAAATTCAAAAAACTTTTATATCACAGTATTTTGTTAATATTGTGTTAACAGTATAAACAATATGTAAATTTATTAAATGGGAATATATAAAGAAATCTGTGTACTTACACTTCTGCAGCAATGAGATTTTCAACTGAATTTCATCATTTCACTACACAGTTATTTTCCAAACACTATTCTTTATACTAACATCTTTACACACAAATATGCATAATAATATGCATATATTAAATTTGGTTGTATACAGTAAAAATTTGAAATTAAGAAATATATGATTCTGTATCTACATGAAACTCAGAATTCAGAAATGTTGCTTGTCTATTGATTTCTTTTGTATCTAAGCAGGGAGGAAAACTTTAATCAAAGCTGCTAAGATTAAGAATGGTGAACAACTATTACAGCTGAGTGCAAATTAATTTCAGTATGGTTACTGGACTCTTCAGTTGGACAGAAAAACACATGCTGTCCCAATGAACTACAGGAGATATTATATTTCAGAGTTAATGTTGATGACCAAGTTCTAGCTCTGGTTAGCTGTGTTGGTTTACAACAGCCCCTGATTAAAGGGGCTGAGCAAATTAATCTGTCTGTCCTAGATTGTTACCTCATACTTCCGAGGTTACACAAGCTATCTCTCTCCAACTCCAGTTGCATCTCACTCCTATGTACCCATAATGAGACACTTTCTCCTTGCCAACTTCAAAACTTATATGGATTTTGAAATGTTTCAATTGTAATACAAAATAAAAAAGCAAATATAAAATCATACTCTTAAGAATATAAAATTTTATTGTTTGCTTTCTTACAGAGTTCACTAGACAATCAGTATTAGTTGACCAATTGTTTCTAATAGTCCATTAGAGTCCATGCAGCTGTTTCCTATTACTGAAGCGTCAAGGGTAAAAGACTTCTAGTCAGCCCTGTAGAACTTGGGCCAAACTTGCCAGAACATACAGAAGTTCATGAGTGCTTTTAAGGCTTTTAACGACTATTCATAGTTTCTGGTTTTGTATTTAGGCATTCACATTTATCATTTTGGTCAGTTCCAGTCTTGGATTCCATCCTGAAAGAATCTAAACATTTTGGCTGCAATATCTATACTAGTTTTATGTGCTTATTTTCTGTCGTGGAGGGGTGGTGGATGATGGTGAAAAGTAAAAGCAGAAACAAGTATGTACAACTCTGTATTTTCAGTAAGCCCCTCTGAAGTCAGCTAAGTGCTTGCACTGACTTCAGCATACTTGGAAATAGGGCCACAATGAGTCAGTCTATCAGTTTATGTCTGTAAAAATAAAAAAGAAATAAACGAAGGTTAATTGTTCAACCCTGAGAGCAAACGGCAGGGCACAGATCAGGCCCAGAAACCTGAATTTTCATTAGCCCTCTTTTGCTAAAAGAAGCTGTCTGTCTTCATCCATGCTGCCGATTTTGGAAGAGCCTCTGGATTGTTCCCAGGCATTGTATAAGAGACTGTTAAATGGCAATGGGACTAAACTGTCAGGGGACATAAGCTGTATGGGTTGTCACAGGACAGAGCACAAGACTGTGCTGAATCTATTTAAGTTGTGATATAGACATAGCCTGAGGGACTTAGCAGCTTGCACCGTATCCTTGATACTAAAATAATATGTTTTTTAATGATAGGAGTACAAACAAGGATTAAAATAGACATTTTTTTTTTTCTGTAATAAACATAAAACGTTATTTTTCTGGATAAATATAAAAAAGAAGTGATAGTCTCGATTACACCTAAAAAGAAATATTGTGTATCTTCTCACTGTAGTATCTTTTTAGTAACTCAAATCCTGAAATTTGGAATTTGTAAAAAAAAAAAAAGAAGGTAGAATTCTTAACTGAATAATAAAAATAACATTTCTACTGTATTTGAAATAATAAGGTACAGAGTAACATTCCATTAAAGTCCAAACTGCCAACTGGCAAAGACTGAAACATAAGGAATTTTAAATGAGTACGATATTTCAAACAACATTTCATGGCTAAAAATTCATTTTAGTTTAAACTCTCTTGCTCAGATGAGAATTTCACATGATAATTTTCACCTTGTAGGTCTATCACAGCGATGTACATATTCACCTGATGATTGGAAGTTCATCTCAATATTTGGAACTAAATTCTTACTAACAAAAAACAGTCATAGATACTTCTCTGTCACTTGACCTCACTGGGTTTTACACTGGGAGATGTACTATCTTTTTTAAGTTAAATTTTATTAAGGAATGATATAACAGTGAAAGCATCATAACAACTCTGTGATTACTGCAGTGCTCTTTACACTGTTTCAGAAATTGCTAGAAAAGTAAGGACTTCAGGATCAGGGAACACTGGCTCGAGTATTTCAAATTAAAAATGATGATCATCATGGTTCACAGTGAGTCTGAAATATAGATCTGAATCTTCTGAGAGTATCTGGTTGGATAGCAGCAGTTTGTGGTGGAAAATGAAAAAGGTAGCATTCACTGAATGTGTGTATCTCCAGTGATAAGGACAGTTTAAAACACTCATTTCCTTCAATGCTCCAGCTGCTCATTTCCACTTCCACCTGCTATGGTTCAGTGCACAGTCCCTGGGGTCACCATCTATAGCAGACTTGCAAAGTGATATGTTAAAATTTGTTGTTAAAACTGGCCATTTTGCTAATTTTTATCAGTTAAATGAAAAAAAAAAAAAAAACGAAACAAAAAAAACCACACCCCATCTTAATCTATTGCTCTCTTTGACCCCAACTCACTTAAAGCATGTTTTCTATCAAGGGAGTAAAGTGCCTCATCTGCACAACTGTTGTTTTTTGAATCCTATAACCAGAACAGTAAGAAATGGATCCTACTGCTCACCAAAATTCTGTCACAGCAAATAAAATTTGAAAGATGTTTCCATCTCCCAAGAGGAACTCAACATTTGCTGAACTTTTCCCTTCATCAGAACAGAATGAATGGTGTTTCTTTGATTTTATACCTCAAAGGCTCCAGTATTTCAAGTGAAAATGAAAATAAATTAAAATACAAATAAATATATATAAAAAAATATTGTCTCAATACACTATACAAGCTATAAAGGGGTCTATGTCTCAAAAACTCTCCTTTCAGATTTCTAGAAATGTATAATTTAGACAACACATAAGGTGTCCAGAACTGATGACTATGGCATTCTTAGAGGATCTGTCTTATTAGGTTCAGATATTCAGGCAGGGATAACTGTGTAGTGATAGTTATTTTGTGTTCAGCCATAATTTATTTGTGGTTTTCAGTTGAGATGATCAGATAGGTGTGCCATGCAATGCAGAGCTAACTCTACTGATGTCAGAATAACCCTGTGTCTGCAGAGGCAGTTCTCACAGAAAGCCAGGTCCTGCTGCCTTCATTAATACAAAGTTGTATCTAATTCATTGGAATAGTCAAAAAGATATCAGAGAACACTCGTAACAACCTGGGAGTGCAACATCCCAGGCTGACTCCAAGAAAAAGGAGCATATAGCTATAGTATATTGTGTTGATGTATGTTGATTCTTTGTTTTATAACTTAATTTCTTCTTTTCATCAAGGAAATGGCATTTTTTTTCTGCTTTAGGAGAAATTTAGAACCCAGTCATATCAAATTACATCAGGCAGGCATACAGCTATGTCATACACTACATGGCAATGTCTCACATACTCTGATGCAATACAAATGATTGCACGTTCCTTCATTTGCTGCTATTTCTATAACTGTTAATGAAGACATATGGAGATACAGAAAATAAACTGAATTTCCAACAAGTTTTTGGGCAGTTGGTATTTTCCAAAGAAAATTTACTTGCAATATATTACATAACATTCTACTGAGCAAATCCATGAAGACTCCAACCTACTGGAGACATTGGTCCTTGTGAATAGTCCTCCTTGAAAGGAGGATTCAAACTGAAAAGGAATCTTTAGCCATGAAAAAACAGTAAGAACATTCTGATTATTTCAGTTAAACTTATTTTATTCTTGATAGTTTCCATCTAGCAACCTGATATTCTGTTGGAATTTGTTTTGTTCTTTTCTTTTTCATGGGTGGATTTTGGTCCTTGCCAGTTCTAACTTCATTCTCTCTCCTTTCTTTCTACTACTTTTTTAAGGTCTTCATCTGTTTCCTCCTCATATTGTTTACCTTTCTTTTCCGATTTAGTTAGAGTCTGAAGAGCTTTCTCCTCCTTAAATTTCGGTTTGGCCTTTATTAAGCCAACTTCTGTTGTTTTAGTCTCTGTCTGCTTGACCTTCTCAGCCATCTTTGCTTCTCCTTTTCCGTCCTTCACTTCCTTTTTAACTTTTGCTTCCACTTTGGTGCTCTTTACTTTCTTCTCCTCTGCAGGTAATCAAGAAAAACTTTCATTGTCATTCTTTTCCCCCAGCATAATAACAGCATTTTATCTTATGTTGTGTAGTTACTAATAAATATTTTTTATCATCAACATATTGCTCATATTTGATGAGATCTATAATTCCTCTAAGCCAGATTTAGACAGAAATACTAGATGCAAGCATTTTTGTTTTCGATTCTTTGGATTTCAGCCTTTGAAATTTCACCAGGTTTTAAAATTGATTATGCATAGAACTAATCTCTGGTTGCTCTTAAGAGATTTTAATTCATTCAAATTTTAGTGTCATGTAGAATGATTTTTCATATACATTCTATTCTCTGCTCCAATTAAATAAAGCTTATTTATTTTGAAGCAAAGTGGTTTAAAAAAAAAAAAAGTATAAGTACATACTTACCTTTTGGAGGAGGTTTCTTTTCAGTTCTTTCATGTCTTTCAAGTTTGTGCTTCTGAATTACTAGAAATGAGTACAGATGTATATTGGGAAATAAATAAGCAAATGAGAAAACTATTCCTAAAACACAGCAGTATTCCTGAAAGTTTCACATATCATAATGACTAGTTATATATATATTTTCTCTAAAATTCTTACTTCTTTTCTCTCAGGTTCATAGGGGTAAAAAGCTTCAAAATATCCTCTGAGAATCATCTAATCAGAAGACAGTGTAATCACACAGAAACGAAGACTTTTTAGAGAATGTTTAAATTGTATATTCTAAATGACATAAACTTGCTCTGCATAAACTCTGAGCAGACACATGCTTCCTCTTCCTGTGCTCAAGTCAATAGTAATCTGTGTAACTATGCTAGTCTCACTAGTCATACAGAAAAAGGGGTTTCTTAGCTTGGACGTGCTATGAAGACAAACACAAGGTTGGTGTTCACTTCAGTGTTCAGTCTGAAAATGTTTATGTCTGCACAAGGAACTAAATGTATTTACACAAGAAGAGGTCCCAGAAAGGCAGTCGAAACCTTATGAAGTTATTTCAGCCCTTCCTTTTATGCTTGCTATCCAGACACACTGCTGGATACAAAATAGGCTTGACAGTTAATTAGCCTTTTTTCAAATGATAACAACCACCCTGACTTAATTCCAACTTGGAATGGCTACCTATATGTCCTATGACTGATGTTTTTCTTTCTTTAACTTTTTTTTTTTTTAAGGTAACTTTTTCTTATATGATCTCTTAAAGTATATTTCATTTAACTGTAATTTTCTGGAATATTTAGCAGAGATTGAGGAGATCTTTTTTACTGGGCATAGAAAAAATGGGGAAGCATCTGCAAGACTTTTTAGTATATATGTTCCCTTAAGTTGGCCTAGACTTGAGTATCCTCATTTCCAAACAGTTAAAATGTCTGCCCAGCATTGCTGCTAGGAAATCCTGTTCAGAGGAAACCCCAAACAAGATAGAGATTAACCTGGCAATGAATAGACCAGCATGTTGCGGGCGTAAATGTACCTTAAAAAGCAGAGAAAGCAGTACAGTAAGTCCACTCACAGGGATTTATACTACATATTAGACTATTAAAGATAGGGAAGCATGCCTGTATTTCATAGTGCAGCAGCAAATCTTTCTAGCTACAGAATTGGCCAAAGGAGGAAGAGGAAAAATGTTTGTAAATTTTTTCATCTAGTAGCCAGAGTTGTGACTACTATTAAACACATTAAATATCTGAGTGATTATTTGATTAGCTAACAGAAGTCTAATGGACAAAAAGACTAGTTGCTTAATCAGAATACCTCAGTGATTCTCAAAAGTTACTTGGTTTTCAGTACTACTCTGACACTTAGGCATTTATTTTCTCCAGATTACTGTTGTGTTATTTCATTTTATTAAAAAAAAATATAAAAAGTACACTTTCAGGTTACATACTAACAGTAGAAGAATATTCCAAATATTTATTTTAAAGATAGACTGGATGATTACTGTTATCTTTCAGAGTCTTTTAAATCTTTATGTCATTACATTTTCTTTCTCTTCACTGCCACCTTAAGTTTTAACATTTGAATCTATATTCTCTGAACACATTAAAATTAAAAAATAATAATAATTTCTGCATTCCATTATCATCAGATTAATATAAATGCCATAATAAGCTGATATTGATACATTGTATTGTATTTTTTTTGTGTGTGGTTTAACTGATTAAAATTAAGAGACAGAGACTAGAATCAAACCTCATTATAGAAATACCCGGTATCCAAAAACAACAACAATAAAACCATAAGAGAATGAAGAAAGCTTAAGATCAAAAAGAATTCTAATAACAAGCAATAATAAATATTAATCTTAGAAATGAGAGCGCGGGGAAAGCTGATTGGATTTTTAAATCCACCTGATCAAATCCAATTACCTCTGCGCATCTAAACAAGAGAACTAAGCAAGAAATAAGCACTGTAGACTTCACTTAGAGGCTGATTAAGACCTACTCAAGCAAAAGTCAGAGCACACACAAAATGTTCTGTGGTGGCTAAAACAGTTTTAAACTTTACATACTCATCTCCACATTTTCCTCAACTACATTAAGTGATAAAAATCTAAAATTGTACAATATCCAATAGCAATTAGTATTACCTTTAGAAGGTGCTTTTTTTTCAGGCTTTTCTGACTTTTCAGATTTCTCTTTATGAATCGCTAGAAATAAGCAACAACAATGTTAACTGATATTAAAAAAGAGAAATGTTGCAAATGTTTGCGATAAAGGAGAAAAGAGAATGAAGAACCACCGGGGCATCGTGGTTAACTGGAAAGACTGAATCAGCTGCTGCTGTCTGCTGATGATATCAAAACACAGTCAGAATTGTCAAAGATTCACGTAGCAACTTTGAGGTTTGTCATTGGCTGGGGAAGAACAGACTTTCTAGAACAACTATAATGCAATGACAGAAAGTAGTCGAGAAGAGCTATTAGTAGTTTTACTTATTTTTTTGTGTAATGGTCTACTTCTTTTCATTCTTATTTTTGAGCTTTCTTGTTTATTACTTTGTTTTTTGTTTGTTTTTCCAGAAAGACTTTCTGAACTCCACATAATTACTAACAGTTTTTCCAACCATGAATGATTGAACACTATAATTAATTATAAATCTAATTGCAATGGCATTTTAACTAATGCTCTTTGGGGCTTTTTGTTTG
This sequence comes from Odontophorus gujanensis, assembly GCA_013399175.1. NCBI lineage: Eukaryota > Metazoa > Chordata > Aves > Galliformes > Odontophoridae > Odontophorus > Odontophorus gujanensis. Next base: position 107,027 of record VXAB01008370.1, on the reverse strand, counting down.
CTTTTAATTTCTACTTCACAAATTGAAATAAAGTACACTAAAGTGACAAGGTTTCTGGTTAAAATACACCTGAGTTGTGCAGTAGTCACTGTGGGCTCTGACTTCATAATATTTTGTTTGTTTATGTTTACACAGTAACCTGTTCACAGGTGCCCAGAGCTGATATTTATACACTTTCTTGTTCACTGATATATTCTACCAGGACCAGACGTGTGAAAACATTCAGCTACTTGTTTGATTCTGGCATATGAGTTTGTTTATACTGAGAACACAGAAATGTATGTGTGAGCATTGTCATTTACTTTCCAGGCTTGTGAAAATGTTTCAAATCACAGTTAGAACTACTGAAGATAAAGTGTTAGATATCAATTTAATGCATATAAATCCTTAAAACATTAGTTCTGGTCATTTCAACGTCTATGAAACAGATCTAGACAGTATTCTAATTAAAGTGTTTGTTGGTTTTTTTCTACATTTTTTCTTGTTTGCGTCTTTGATTATTTATTCCCCACACAGCTTGCTTCATTACATTTGTTTACATTTTCTCTTCTTGTGTTAGAGGTTTTTCCTGGATGACCATACTCTCTTAGAAACCATATTTACTGTGAATGCTGGAAATACTCAGAGATTAATCCAGGGTATAAAATATGTTTTCTCTCTCTCTCTCTCTCTCTAAAAATAAAATCAAAACCAATTAAAAATAAAACCATACACACACACACAAACACACACACACACACAGATATAAGCCTACCTGAATAAAACAGACAAAGAAAATTAAAAAAATAAATAAATAAATACCATGCATATGGTATACAAAATTCTATGCAGTCCATATGTTTGCAAACCCTTACACAACTACTTTATCTCCACTCACAATTCTGTCATATTTTTTCCAATTGCAAAGATACATGAACAGAAGTGAAGCGGACTATTATTCCTGGGATACCCAAAATATGAATTCTAACATTGAATCTTTACCTGTATGCCTCTCCCTTTTTTCAGGTTTTTCTTCTCTTTCTGATCTGTCTTTGTGTGACACTAGAAAAGAAGAAAAAGTTCTCATATAAAAAAAATTGAACAAGAAACTTAAGAATAATTATGCCAAGTTAATCCACTGGAGATGAAATGACAAACTGTGTTATTCCTCTGTTATCCTACGCATATCTGCACAGCATGCAGCATATATAGCTATCATTAGGCAACAGTAGCTAATAAATTACTGATTCCAAAACATAGCAGTGTTCCCCAACTCTTCTCTACAGTATGAACATCTCTTGCAATTGTCTGTCTTTTCCCAAAGGCAGTTTTTCAGAAAACTGTCAAGGACAAAGACAGAACTCATAGCAAATGCTCCCGCCTGCACTACAAGCAGGACATCATCTGAATCACCCCATTTTCTGTCACACACATTCTTGCAAAACTCTGGAATCTATCTTGGACCATTAGAGTGCCACATGCACAAATGGCACTTCTGTCACTTGTTAGCTGGCATGAGACGGATAACTAGCAGTGGATATGGATAGCTAGCAATAGATATGGATAGCTAGTAGCACTAGCTGAGATCACCTGCTGACAAATGATGATCCCAAAGCCATAATTAGCTGCCCAGAGTGTGCAAAGACAAAACTAACACTTTGGCAGTGGAAACTGCATTGTGATATCCAGCCATTCACAAAATAGTTCCCACTCACTTAGAATTTCAAGCAGCAATTTCAAAACAATGGAAAACAAGGACGGGGATTTAAGAGTACTCCAGAAAAAATCAGCCATGACACTGCAGGGTGGCTTTAGTTATATCTTCTGTGGTGATTTCATCCCAGTAGAGTGATTCTCCTTTGCCAAAGGAGCAAATAAGGAATTCTTTAACAGTAGCTTGAATTTCATGACTGACTAGAAGCAAAAGAAGAGCAGGGAACACTCAGGCTCTCATGATTTTTTAGTACAGTGATACAATACCTCAGAGTGAATTCCTGACATAGCTGACTGAGTCATTTCTAGGGGCAGCTATTTATTCTCTGTGTCATTAGATAACTTTTCTAAACTAAAGTTGATTAGAAATCAGACTTGGATTTTGTTTACTATCTCTATATGCTTATCTTGAAAAATGAATGTATGAAAAGTGGAAAATAATCATTTAAAATACAGGGATTCTGTGAAAATTTTGAGTTTCTCCAGGCATTCTATAATCAAATGACCCTTAGAAAGACACATACCTACAGTCATAATTTTAAAATAAAATCTACCATCTAAACCAATCTTGCTTAGTATAGTGAGTGCAGAATATCTCTATCCACAGTAGCATTATAGGAGTGGCTGTAGCAATAGTTTACTAGACAAAATTAGCTACACATTCAACTTCAGATAGAATATAGCAGACAGTAATATCAGGTAGGCAGAAGAATTTAGTAGGAATCATAGAAATTCGGAGAAGCTTTACAATTCTTACTCTTCTTCATTTGCTCAGGTTCTCCAATTTTCCCCATCCTTAGAAAATTTTAAAAACATTAATTTTTCTTCTCATTCAAAGGAAATCAGAAAATTTGTCAAGTTTTCTTCAAAAAATAGAAGTCTTAATGACACATTCATTCTTGTATTATGAGTCATGATAGTCTGCTCTGTTGTTTTACCAAATCTCAGAGAAATATTCTCTATTAATTAAAATATTACAGCTATTCAATTTTCTGGTAATAAATATTCACTCCAATAGACACCTGAAGATATGTGCCTGCCATTAACCTCAGGCTTTCTAACTCAGTCTTTCTAACTCAGTCAGGCTTTCTAACTCAGTCTTGCTACTTTGAATTATTTACATAAAATGAAAAAGCTCCAATTGGAAGCAAATGGAAAGATCTAGTCAAGCACAAATTTTGGAAAGTACATATTCACTTTGGTTGTGAGACTCATCTGCTTGTTCTGAAATAAATCAGCTGTGGCTGGCTGTTATAAGTCTTTCCTTATTTTGGGTGATTCTTTATGGCCATACACCTATTTCTTCTTCCAAAATGGGTTTCTTCCCCCAGTCTGACACTTCTTTAACTAAAATTTTATGTAGAAGTCATGTTCATAGAAGGCTTGAGTTTTGACAAGTAAGCAGGTTTCACCAAAACAGTGGCATTCACAAACAGCAGATCAACACATTCTCTCTTATACTCTCCCTTTATTGTCTTCAAAAACAGTCTGGGGAAAATTTTATTAAAGGCAGGTCTCATGTCCTGTGTGTTGTCATTTAGTCATTACATTTTGCTCAGAATTATGCCTAAAGAAAAATATTTTTCTTTGACTTACTCATTAAGAATAAAAGGCAACTATTTATGCTTTGGGCATATTTTACATAAGTTAATAACACAGTAAAAACATACTCATTAATTTATAAATATAATTTCAGCTTTTCTGCAGAGTGCTGAATCCAAAGTGCTTTCAAATTCCTCTTTCTCTTTTCACAAGGCTTTCACAACACTTCCTCCAGCTTTAAACATAATTAGGATTTGCAGAAGGAGTTAAGAGTCAACAAATCTGTCAGTCTTGAGACTTTGGTAAAAAGAGGATCAGCTATTAAATACATACCTTTCAGATGTTCCTTCCTTTCAGATCTTTCTTGTTTTTTAGGCTTTTCTCTGTGAATTACTAGAAATATAAAAACAGCAAATTAAATGGTAAACCTGTATTCTCCAGATACTATGCATGCATTTTGTTCCACCAAAGCAATAAAAGAAATTTTTTGGAAAAGCAAAAGATGCATTTTATCTCTGAGTAACAGATACTAGATCTTGTATAGAGCTTCTCAATGTCAATACTTAATCCCAGAAACAAGAGAAATGTTTTTTCTTAGAGTAAGTCTTCAGATGTTGGATCGCAATTTGGCAACAATTATTCAGTTATTCAGAAACCTTCATATATAGGATCTGGTTTAGTTCCATTACACAAGCACAGTGCCTCCAAGATTTCTGATGAAGGAAATTATTTTCAGTTCATGGTAGCATTGTTTTCTCGTCTTAACAGTAAATGGCTAGCATATTGTTTCCATGCTCTTTTTTTCTTAATTTTTAGTTGTTACTTCAGTGACAACATGGATTAATGGGAATATATCTTTTTTAATAAAAAAAATATAATTTCAGGAGGAGCAGCTGCTGAAAGCAGTCAAGTATATGTCCTGCTAGAAACAGGCAAATTTGGATCCTTATGGTCTGTATCACCCACTCAGCTTTTAGACCATGTTTATGGACTCTTCAATAGATAAAGATCTGGTTGGCTGGTCGCAGCCAAAGGATTGTGACCAACAGTTCTATGTCTGGGTGGAAGCCAGTCATGAATGGTGTCCCCCAAGGGTCAGTCTTGGGACTCTTCAAGGTCTCCTCAAGCTCTTCATCAATGACATAGACAATGGAATCAAGTGCACCCTCAGCAGAAGCTGGCAGCCCGTGGCTTGGACAGGTACACTCTTGGCTCGATAAGGAAAAGGCTGGAGGGCCAGGCCCAGAGAGTGGTGGTGAATGGAGTTAAATCCAGTTGGTGACCGGTCATGAGTGGTGTTCCCCAGGGGTCGGTGCTGGGGCCTCTCCTCTTCAATATTTTTATCGATGACCTGGATGAGGGCATCAAGTACACCCTCAGTAAGTTTGCAGATGACACCAAATTGGCTGGAAGTGTTGACCTGCCTGGGGGTAGCAAGGTCCTACAGAGGGATCTGGACAGGGTGGAGAGCTGGGCTGAAGCCAATGGGATGAGGTTCAACAAGACCAAATGCCAGGTCCTGCACTTTGTCCACAACAACCCCAGGCGATGCAACAGGCTTGGGGCAGAATGGCTGGAAGACTGTGTAGAGGAAATGGACCAGGGGTATTGATTAATGCCCTGCTGAACGTGAGCCAACAGTGTGCCCAGGTGGCCAAGAAGGCCAACAGCATCCTGGCTTACATCAGAAACAGCGTTGCCAGCATGAATAGAGTAGTAATTTTCCCCTTGTAGAAAGCACTGGTGAGGCCGCATCTCTAGTACTGTGTCCAGTTTTGGGCCCCTCATGGCAGGAAGGACATTGAGGCCCTGGAACATGTTCAAAGAAAGGCAAAAAGGCTGGTGAGGGATCTGGAGCACAGGCCTTATGGGAAGAAGCTGAAGGAGCTGGAAATGTTCAGCCTGGAGATGAGGAGGCTCAGGAGAGACCTTATTGCCCTCTATAACTTCCTGAAGGGAGGCTGTAGTGAGCTGAGGGTCAGATTCTTCTCTTGTGTAATTAGCGATAAGACTGGAGGAAAAGGCTTCAAACTATGTCAAGGGAGATTCAGACAGGACATTAGGAAATACTACTTCTCTGAAAGGGTGGTCAGGCACTGAAATGGACCGCCCAGAGGGGTGGTGAAGTCACCGATCCTGGGGGTGTTCAGGGAATGTTTGGATGTTGTGTTGAGGGGCATGGTTTAGTGGAAGCTATTGGTGATAGGTGAATGGTTGGGCTGGATTATCTTTTAGGTCTTTTCCAACCTTGGTGATTCTATGATTCTATGAAATTGGAAGATGACACAAAGCTAAGCAGTGAAGTCAATACATTGGAGATAAGGGAAGCCATCCAGAGGGACCTGGACAGGCTAGAGAAATGGATGCATGTGAACCTAATGAGGTTCAACAAGGCCAAGTGCAAGGTGCTGCACTTGGGCCAGGGCAATCCCAGGTATTTATTCAGACAAGGGAAAGAACTCCTGGAGAGCAGGCCTGCAGAAAAGGACTTGGAGGTCATGGTGGATCAGAAGCTGGACATTAGTAAGTAGTGCACACTTGCAGCCCAGAGGGCCAACTATATCCTGGGCTGTATTAAAAAAGAGGTGGCCAGCAGAGAGAAGGAAGTGATTGTCCCCCTTTACTCAGCTCTTGTGAGGCCCCATCTGGAGTAATGCACCCAGGGACCCCCAGCAAAAGTAAGATGCAGAGCTCTTGGAACAAGTCCAGAAGAGGGTCACTAAGATGACCAGAGATCTGGAACACCTCTCCTTTGAGGAAAAGTTGAGGGAACTGGGCTTGTTTAGCTTGGAAAAGAGAAGGCTCCAGGGAGACCTCATTGTGGCCTTTCAGTACTTGAAGGGAGCGTATAAACAGGAGGGGGAGCAACTGTTTACATGGGTTGATAGTGATAGGACAAGGGGGAATGGGTTTAAACTAAGATGGAAGATTTAGGTTAAATGTCAGGAGAGGGTTTTTCACTCAGAGGGTGGTGACGCAGTGGAACAGGTTGCCCAGAAAGATTGTGGATACCCCATCCCTGCAGGCACTTAAGGCAAGGCTGGGTGTGTCTCTGAGCAGCCTGATGTAGTGGTTGGCAACCCTGCCCATGGTAGGGCAGTTGAAACTAGATGATCTTTGAGATGCTTTACAACCCAGGGCATTCTATTATTCTATGATACTATGACATGGTTGTATTCCACATCCAAATGATTCAAATAAACATATTCCTTATCAAACTCTACTTCTAAAAGATCAGTGATTTTGCTAATTTCAATGGGATATTATTTTCTTTGCAACACTCAAGATTCTGTACTCGGGTAAATGACAGAAAACATATCCCTGGTTAGAAGACAACTGTGAGTTTTATACACAAACAGAGTAATATTTTTGCATTCACTCTTTTCACTAGTTTGGCAGCAACTGTAATTTAAAAGAGATGCAAACATATTTTTTCTTGGTTAAGTTTTTCCTCATTAAAATATAGGCTCATGTCTTTAGGAAAATTCACTCCAAACATTCACTGATTTCATTATGTCTTTGCATGTGTTTGCATTATCAAAATACATTTCTTGTCATAATAAGTAAGTAATTGCTGATAACAATTAGTAATACAGTAGAAACAAACTACAAGGAGATTTTTCAAAGCCTTTAAGGAATGTGAAAAGCTAATTTACACTAAAAACCAGGCTGTGAAGGACAAAGCAGCAATATGTTATTGCGTGAATGACAGGCTGGCTCACTCAATTGCTTTAGGACATCTAATAGCATACTTAAGAGAAATACTCTGCTTACTCTTTATATCTAGAAGGTCTTAGACTGAATTTTTTGCAGAAACTGTAACATGCTGTTACATATTACATCTATATTAGCAAGTGAAAGCACTGTGCAAAATACTTCAAACCAGCATGTTGTCAGTTTTGGATGGGAAACAAACACAATTTTGCAAGAGCTCTGTGATACTCAATGATATTTGGTAGTTAAACATGACCTTATATGTATCAGACAAAAGCATTTATAGTCCCTATCTCAAAAAACATAGATGAAGTATGCAGAACAAAATGTCAATGAGAACATCAGACTTGTGTAAGGGAGACAAACCATCAGTTCAAAACTGTGTTTTTTCCTTTTTATTTTTCTCTCTAGCATCTTTTATCTTTGAAGGAAATCAAAACAAACCATGAAAGTTACTAACTGAATTGCACCTCAGCAGGCATTAAGGTGGTCAATCTAAAGGCCACTCATCATCAAAATCATATAGAGGGCTCAAATACAAAGAAATATTAATATTTTAGTGGACTCCAAGGTAAAAGCACAAAGAGATCGATAGGCTCCTTCTTGAAAAATAAAAGTAGCTTGATGAATCTGAGCAGGGAGCCTGGAATGTGGATAAACAGAGACAAGACTTGAAAAAGCATAAATTATTTTTATCTTCCTCATGANATGGCTTAACATATGTCATTTCTCCAGCCCTCAGAGTTTAGGTGAAAGAATTATGTTAGTATTAGAAGTAAGCCAAGTTGGCCATATGGTGATATTTCTGAGAAACAAATTAGTTAATAAAAATATTTTTGTATATAAAAAAATAAGAGAAACTATATAAAAATGCTTTTAAGCCAGTTAAGTCACACACTCTTCAGCTCAAAAACACTTAATCTATGGTTACCACTTCTACTTTAATTCAACCATTTTATTTGCTTTATGGCATACTTTGTAATTAAGATATCACATATTTTCCTTTTCTTAATAGAATAGTGGATTCACCCAGAAAACAAAGTAAGAATAAAATCTGCTTTTGTAACAAATGTCTAAGTTGAAATTTTCCCACAACTGGAAGAAATTTGGTTGGACTTCCTAGTAAACACAAAACATCAAAAAACAAAAATCAAAATCAAAACAAAACAAAACAAAAATACAACCACAGAAGTTCAGAGTGTGCTGGTATTTGCACTGAAAATAATATAATACCCCAACATATTGCTCACTAACCTAGATTTTGGAAATTGCTGACATATTTTTGTATGAGTTTGAATGAATATTCAGCCTGAGGCAGAAAGCCAAGCAGGAAAAATTTTATCCTCAATGACTGCAGTGTGGTAAATTTATAAATAATCTAAAATATGAGCTTATAATGGAAAATTTTAAGGCAGTTTAACAATTTATTCTGAGTTTAATCATATAAAAATATTGCTATTTATTACACACAAAATTAAAAACAAGAAGTGCAGCATATATGTAGANAAATCAAAACAAACCATGAAAGTTACTAACTGAATTGCACCTCAGCAGGCATTAAGGTGGTCAATCTAAAGGCCACTCATCATCAAAATCATATAGAGGGCTCAAATACAAAGAAATATTAATATTTTAGTGGACTCCAAGGTAAAAGCACAAAGAGATCGATAGGCTCCTTCTTGAAAAATAAAAGTAGCTTGATGAATCTGAGCAGGGAGCCTGGAATGTGGATAAACAGAGACAAGACTTGAAAAAGCATAAATTATTTTTATCTTCCTCATGATTGGCTGGATTCAGTCACTAGTTAGTTAGTTCAAGAGCCCCATCCTGGGTGTTGATATGCCCATAGCTTCAAAATTTGCTAATCTCAGATTGTAATGTTTATCATTACCTAATATGAACACTGTCTGAGCTATGGCTTTTGGGTAGAAACTTATCTGGGAAGGGCAGATGTTGCTGAATATTAAAGGGTTCATGTTTCATAACTATGATGACTGGCCGTTTTTGCTTCCTCAATCACAGCACAGCAGGGACTTCTGATTTGACAAACTTGAATGTGAGTTTTCTTTTGTGTATTAAATTTTGCTTTCCCCTCCAAATGTTTTCATGCTCAGCCTGACATATAATCCTGGAACCTCCGTCATAAACAATAATTCATTGTCTATAATTTTTTTTCCAGATTTAGTTACCTGGNAACAAAACAAAACAAAAATACAACCACAGAAGTTCAGAGTGTGCTGGTATTTGCACTGAAAATAATATAATACCCCAACATATTGCTCACTAACCTAGATTTTGGAAATTGCTGACATATTTTTGTATGAGTTTGAATGAATATTCAGCCTGAGGCAAAAAGCCAAGCAGGAAAAATTTTATCCTCAATGACTGCAGTGTGGTAAATTTATAAATAATCTAAAATATGAGCTTATAATGGAAAATTTTAAGGCAGTTTAACAATTTATTCTGAGTTTAATCATATAAAAATATTGCTATTTATTACACACAAAATTAAAAACAAGAAGTGCAGCATATATGTAGATTTTCCAAATGTAAATCAACAAATATTATATTTGATTTAGCATTGAATGGAAGATAGTAAAGGGAAATGAGATTGTTTCTCTTAATTATAATGGTTGAGACAGTACTGGATAACATTTCCAACCCCCCCCAACCCGCC
>VXAB01008370.1:81165-97377 GCA_013399175.1 Odontophorus gujanensis | reverse complement strand
CCGCCCCCCCCCAAAAAAAAAGTGAAATAAGAAGAGGTGAGGAGGAACTGATTCCACACTTAAGCTAAGTAAAAATAGTTTCCAGCTGAATGTTTGTCCACTGCATAGTATAAGGCTAAGTGATGAGTGCAACAAGAACAGAATAGAGATTCCTTGCTCCAGCTAACTGACTAAGTGCTTGTCCACAGCACAGCACTCACAGAAGTTAAGATAAATGGACTAATACAATGAAGTTGTACAATGCATTAGTCAGAGAGCATTAAATCTCTGTGTACTTTCACTTAGAATCCAAGTAAACTTAGATGGCTTTAACATCATCCTTCTTGAAGTAATTATCAGTTTAAAGTTAGGTTTAACTGTAGCAGTCAGAAGGCATTACCACCATCTGAACTGAAGTTCAGCTTTACCAGCTTCTGGTGGTCAGACTACCTGAAGTGTGAGCTTTATTCCAGGTTGCCCTCAACCCATGTCTAGAGAGAAGTGTCCCTTTCCTGTAGCAGGGGGATTGGAACTAGATAATCTTAAAGATCCCTTCTAACCCAAAACATTCACGATTCTATGATTCTGTGAAATGTAAAAATAATATTTTCAAGACCAGATTGGATAGGGCTTTGAGAAATATTGTCTAGTGAAGTGTTTTCAGAGGGGTTGCAACTAGATGATATTGAAGGAACCTTCCAGCTCAAATCATTCTGTGGTTCTATGAAATATTAAAAACAAAAGTAAAGAAATAGTAAAAATAATTGTCCTGTGCTTCAGTAGATCTCATAATTAAAGACGACATTATATGACTGCAAAAAGAGACTTAACTGATGACACTTCAATGCCTTTATTTCTGAAATCTTATAACATTTTTGTGATCATCTTTTGCAACAGTAATATTCCTCCATGTAAAACAAAGCATTTCTATACAGATGATACTGTACACAAGAGGCTGTTTGGTCAAGGCTGTAGTTTCATCTGTATTTTTAGAATAGAGATCTTGAAAAGTGCCTAACTAGGATCTTTTGCCAATGGATCTGAGTTAGTTATTACTCAGCTAACCCAGTGGCACACTAAAAAATTAATTTCCATACTGCATGATTTATTAAATACTTGGCAAGAAATTCTAGGCACTTCACATGACCGTGGTTAGCACAGAGCTGGAAAGTTACCACTATAGATGTAAAATACTATAAAAACCTATCAAAAATATATATGTACATATAAAGAATATAATTGTGTGAGGGAGTGTGTATGTGCATTCGCATTACTTTTAATAAGACTCCCATTCCTTCCTCCTGCCATTTCTGAGCGCTGCACTGGTACATCAGAGAGAGGCTCATCAAATTTTATTTGGCCTAAAATTTCCAGAGGAGGGTTCATTAGGTAAAAAATATGCATGATTCCCAGAAAACATATTTGTTATCTGACCTCTGAAAACCAGTTCAAACCAGCTCCTCTGTGGCTTTCTGGAAAGTGCCAGTTAGAGGACATTAAGCACTCTACAAAAGTAGGTTCTTATAATGGAGGTTTTTCTTATCTCTGATACACACCTTGCTCACTCTTAACTATGCCTAAGTTGGTTGGCACCCACTGGTCTATAAATATACTTTCTTTCTTGCCTAACATACTTAATGTATTTTGCACCAGAGGAAGTTTGTCTATACACTCTACCTCCTTGCACATTTGCAGCCTTGACTCCTGGTTAAGTTTGGACAAGAGAATTTTATAATGAATTTGAGTTTACAGTATAAACCCACAAATTTAAAACCACATTATTCGTTCATGCAAAGGAATAAATGAAGTTTTCATTATTTACAGTCTGTGCCAACTAATCTCTGGATTATTTTATAATGTAATAATTACAACATATGCAGTTTGCAAATACAAAATATGTTACATACATGCATGAAGATAAATAAACAAAAAAAAAGAATTACCTTTTGGTGTTGTTCGTTTTTCATATCTCTCTGTTTTCTCTTTATGAATTTCTGAAAACAATGCAATGCAGAATTTATTCATGAATATTAAAGAAATTTTAACACAGGAAAATATCAGAAAAATCATTTTAATCATTTTAATAAAAATAACTAAGTGTTCAAATATTATAGCATGGTCATGTCTTTATCATCTGCATAGTCTTAATTATATACAATAGAATTCATTTATCAGTGTGTATATTATTTTTCGTTTATATAAGCCTATATATATATGCACACATACAAAATACGTGGACAAAAATCATAACAGTTCATTACTTATTTATCTTGATTTAAATTGAGCAGTAGTAGTACTTTTATAGTCAAGAACGAGTTTTGCTCATAAGCAACAATTATATGGTAACATATGTTGGTTATGAATCAGAAAAAAACATGTTTTTGTTCAGTATTTTTGTCTGTATATCTCTAGTTGCTTGCCAGGATTAGTATTTTATATTTTCCAAATTAACTTTCAAAGGTAAAGCTAATTCAAAAGGAACGTTTTAATCACATTTTCCAGATTTTTAAAGCTCAGATTCTCAGTCAGTAACTTCAGCACAAAAAAGATCGACTGAATGACGTACATGAATTACAAACAGATATAAAATGTGTTGGGTTAGGGATCAGAGTTTCTGAGAATGACTGATTTTAATCATGCTGTTTACTAAAGCACATTTCATAAATCCCTTAGCTAAGAACTGCCTTGTTAGAAGTGTGGTATAGTATTTATCTGTCGTTGCTACGCCACTCCTTATTTATAAGATTTCTCACCTGTGACATTGATGCTGTTATTACAGCTATACACCTCCATAGCTATTTTTTTTTCTACAGTTCTTACTGTGCAAAAAACACAATAATACAGAAAATGAAAAATGCAGAATTTAGGAAAAACAAACCAGAAGTAAATCAAGCTTTCCTAGCACTGTTTGCTTACAGTGCTAGAAATTTAAAGGGCATTTATTAGAGGTGCCAAATAAATTCATTACAGCTAAACAGAGCATCTGGTTTACAGTCATGTACAAAGCTTCCTGTAGTGAAAAACTGGTATAAAATACTGGATCAAACAGATCTTTGACAAAATCACATACAAATCTCGCCAGAGTCCATTGCTTCCTTTTTTTTAAGGGTGAGATTTGACCTTTAGATTCTAAATAACAAGCGTTCTGGCCCTCAAAGTAATACAAAACTCTGCATATTGCATCTCAACTCTAAGGATCTACTCTAATGTTTGCTAAAGACAGTAGAAATGTTCTATTTATCCCACTAGTTATTTGCTCCAGTTGTAACAGAATGTACATTGCCAAAAAGATACAGTTGCAAATGGTATTTTCTCTTTTCAACACTCTGATTTCTGCATTATAAAAAAAATATAGAATGCTGTTATTGGATAGCGTAAGTCAACTAAAAGATTTTACTTCGTTCACAAGAAAAATAAGTATGCTACAGGCTATGTAGCCTTCAGAAAAGATAATTTCAAGGATATAAAGGATAACAAAGGATTAAATATATGTTACTGTTAGCTTTCTATGTTTGGCATAATAACTGAGCTAATTATATGATGTCAATGAGTCAAAAAGATTGTTGCTCTACTTTTGTCTTTTACTTTTCATCCTGAGTGTGTAGTTCATTTTTTGTTCTATAATCCTCAAATGCTGTGATTAGGAAGAAATTGTGTCATATAGATTTGCTGTATTTCAGCTGAGTTTTGATTATTTTTCTTTATACAACTATATGAGTATAGTTTTTCCATCTACTTCCGGTGTTATTTAACATCTCCGTAGGCAACATGGACAAAGGGATCAAGTGCAGTGTCAGCAACTTTGCAGGTGACACCAAGCTGAGTGTTGCAGTTGTCATGCTAGAGGGGAGGGATGTTATCAAGAGGAATCTGGACAGGCTTGACTGGTGGGCCCATGCAAAATTCATGAAGTTCAACAAGACCAAGCACAAGGTCCAGCACCTAGGTCAGGGCAAACCCAAGGACAGATACGGGCTGGTGGAGAATAGCTTGAGAGCAGCCCTGAGGAGAAGGGTTTGGGAGTGTTGGTTGACGAAAAATTCAACATGAGCTGGCAATGCACTCCTGCAGCCCAGAATGCCAACCATATCTTGGCTTGCATCAAGAGAAGCATGATCATTAGATTGAGGGAGGTGATTCTACCTCTCACCTCTGCTCTTGCGAGACCCTACCTGGAGTTTTGTGTTCAGTTTTGGGGTCCCCAGCACAAGAAGGACATTGAGCTGTTGGAACAGATCCAGAGCAGGACCACAAAGATGATCAGAGGGCTGGAGCACCTCCCCTGTGAGGACAGACAGAGAGAGCTGGGACCCTTCAGCCTAGAGAAGAGAAGGTTCTGGGGGGACCATATAAGAGCCTGCCAATACCTGAAGGGAGGCTACAGAAAAGCTGGAGATGGACTTGCCCAGTGAGGTTGAGAATGCTCCCTCCCTGGAAGTGTTCAGCACTTGGCTGGATGGAGCTTTGAGCAACCTGGTCTACTGGGAGGTGTCCCTGCCTATAGCACAGGGGTTGGAACTAGATAGACTTAAATGTCCCTTCCAACCCAAATCATACGATTCTAAGATTATATGACCCTTAAGATCTGCAAGAAGGGTAGTAATGAGGATCTGGGGAACAGCCTGTCTTTGGTACCAAGAAAGATTATAGAGCAGATCATCTTGAGTGAGATCACGTGGCACGTGCAGGACAGCCAGAGCATCAGGCCCAGCCAGCATGGGCTCATGAAAGGCAGGTCATACCTGACCAAGCTGATTCCATTATATGATCAAGTGGCCTGCCTGGTGGATGAGGGCTGTTGATGTAGTCCATCTTGACATCAGCAAAGCCTTTGACACTGTCTCCCACTGTATTCTCCTGGAGAAGTTGGCAGCCTGTGGCTTTGACAAATACACTCTTTGCTGGGTAAAGTACAGGCTGGATGGCCTGGACCAAAGAGTGGTGGTAAATGGAATTAAATCCAGCTTGTGACTGGTTATGAGTGGTGTTCTCCAGGGGTCAATACAGGGGCCTGTCCTGTTCAGTATCTTTATTGATGACCTGGATGAGGGGATTGAGCACACCCTCAGTAAGTTTGCAGATGACACCAAACTGGGAAGAAGAGTCCATCTGCTTGGGGGTAGGGAGGCCTTCCATAGGGATCAGGCCAGGTTGGATCTCTGAGTCGAGGCCAATGAGATGAAGTTCAACAAGACCTGTACTTTGGACACAACACCAGGCAATGCTACAGGCAGAGTGGCTGTAAGACTGTAGAGGAGATGGACCTGAGAGTACTGATCATTGTTCAGCTGAACATGAGCCACCAGTGTGCTCAGGTGGCTGGGAAGGCCAATGGCATTGTAGCTTGTATAAGAAATAGCATTGCCAGCAGGAGCAAGGAAGTGATTGTCCCTCTGTACTCAGCACTGATGAGACTGCACCTCGAGTGCTGTGTTCAGTTTTGGGTCCCTCACTGCAAGAAAGACACTAAGATCCTGAATCATGGATTGGATGATCTTGGAAGTCTTTTCCAGCCTTGGAGATTCAATGATTCTTTCATCATCTGGTCCAAAACTGGCCATGGGCAGGGACATTTTCCAACAGGCCAGGTTGCTCAAAGCCCCATCCAGCCTGACTATGAATTCTTCCAAGTGTTCATTCACAAAATCTCTCTCAGTAAACTGTTCCCCTGTTTCACCACACTCACTGTTAAAAAATAATAAATGTCTTTATTTCTTTATTTTTATTATTTCTGATCTAAATATACCCCTTCAGTTCAAAACTGTTTATCCTTGACCTGTCCTTAACTTGACTCAAGATTACTCAG
Organism: Odontophorus gujanensis; assembly: GCA_013399175.1. Classification (NCBI taxonomy): domain Eukaryota; kingdom Metazoa; phylum Chordata; class Aves; order Galliformes; family Odontophoridae; genus Odontophorus; species Odontophorus gujanensis. The sequence continues at coordinate 91,592 of VXAB01008370.1, read as the reverse complement.
CTTCACTGGGTTCCCACCACCTTTAATGTGTTTGTGTACAAAAAATCCTTTAAATATAAATTATATACATAAAAAATATGTATGAATCCATATTTCAGAATAAGTTTTTGTGATTTTTGCAAATTTCTTTTTGTTACTTTTGACTGCAAAATATATATGGAACAATGGTTGTAGAAGTGGTATCTAAATCAGCTTCATATTTCGTCAGAAATTAAGTTTAATGACACAAGCACTGCAGTAATACACATAAAGAGATAACTGCTAGACAACAACATTGAGAATTTCACCTAAATAACTGCTATAGTTAGGATTCCATACATTACACAGAACTCTACAGAAATTTCTTGGTGTGAAAAAAAAATATTCACAGTACACAAGCAGGTGTATCTGTATTTTATAATACTGCAAAATATTATGCCATTAAGATCTCTTTACAAACTTCCCATTATACTTAGAACTATCATAAAGTATTACAGTCTAGGAGACATCAATTCTAATGGATTACAACCTAAATTATCTCAGCACAGTAAATCTAGTTTCAGTATATGCTGATCTTGATTAATCTACAAGACAGAAAGTAGAGACCGTTAGCTAACTCCAAAACATATAAAATAAGTAAATATTAGATTATTCTACTGATTTTTTTTTTCTGATCAGAGTTTTGATACTGCCTCATCCTTTATGACAAAGAGCTTTAATTTTCTAGTAATCACATTGTATCTTATTGCTGAGTTGACAAAGTGGCTATAATATTATAGAAGACTTACATGTCCAGCTTAAAGTAATTTATCTCTATCAATGTGACACATTGTTAATAAATCCTAAATATTATGAATGCATGTTTAGAAAAATGGCAGAATCAAGTAGCAGCAAGGATAATCTTCATCACCACGGCAACCATCCTGATTCTTTATGAGATGACAGCATGGTCTATTAAATCATTGCAAGGGAGTATGTATTTTAAAGCTGTATTTTATTGTTCCTTTTTTTTTTCTTCCTTTTTATTTTTTTAATCAGGCAGATGTGAAAATTATGTTTCCCTATTTTTGTTTCTTGGTCTTTTAATGGATAAGTACTTCATTTTCTTAAATATGGGTGCTGCTTGACGCCAGTTTCTCTAGGCCTTGAGTGAGAATAAACAGGACATGCATGGTTTTTTTTTAAATAACTTCAAGAAGGGAAGCTAGTAGACCTCTCACTGACCATGATTAAAGGAGATAGAGACATCTATATTTTTAGCAGACCAAGATATCTATATGCTGTTGATTCAGAACAGGCGCTCTTAGTCTGCTGAGGACCTGTATTGCAGACAGCTTTACTGAAAATCCCTGCTGAAAACGCAGTTTGGACGCTATTTTCCCCTACCCCCATCAAGCTAATTCAACTATCAGTAGTTAGCAGTGTCTAACAACAGCCTGGCACTGGCTATGCACTGTGAAGCACCAGATCTTGGAAAATCTGGGTTGGAAGAAGAGAAAAAGAATACACCCCTCTGACACAGCATGGACTCAGCTATCTGTGAATTTACTGTATCACGAGTGAAGAAGCACCACCCTTGCATGGTTTAGCACAAAGAGATTCTTCTGTTTCTATCAGCTAGTTCCCTTTTTCATCTGCTTTTGTCTGCTCTCTTGTTGCTGACTTTGAATTTTGCTGATTACTTTGTTTGTGAGTTTGATTATACTGTTTGGTCGGTTTGTTTTGGTTTGTTTTTTTGGGTTATACGTCAGCTGTAAGGTAGAAAATGAGCTGGAGGAGAGGTCTAGGAGCAGTCTAGGCAAAGCCAATTTGCTTTTCACAGTTTTTGTGTTAATTAAAAAAAATTAATAGGGGCTGAAGCTCACAGGTGCTGCCATAATACAATACAATAAAAATAGCCTAAAATGAAAGAATAAAACCATAAAATGAAATAAAATTGCTATATGTTATACTATGTTAAAAAGAGAAAATAACAAAAGTCAATGTGTCAATAGCGTAAGAGACCAAGAAAGGAAAAAATGAATTATTGCTCCCACCTGAAAACACAAGACAGATTCACTAAGTGTAACTCAGGAAGTCAGCAAAAGCACTGGTAATTTAACTCTGTTTCTTGACATTGAATAATATTTCCTCATGTTTAAGCAATCCTTTTTATACTTAAATATAAGTGGAAATTAGGTTCAATGTTTCCATTGTTTAAAGGTATATTTGAACCGATGGAATGTGATTTGAAATGGTGATACTCTTCTTTCCTTATTTCCTGAGGAAATTTGATCACTTGGTCTTCTTTTTCGTGTTCACTCACAGGAAACACAGCAATATGCACCTTAAGTGCTATGACAGTCATAAATACTGAAGCGTAAACAGGAAAATGAGTCCTACTCACAGTTCTGATAGACCAGAGGTTAATATCTTGCTTTTGAAAAGTCAAAACCCTTACATTAGTTGCCAGCAATTTAATGGGACTATATCCTTGCCTGTTTATCAAGACTAATTAGTAGCAGGCAGCTGATTATCCTGAAGAGATGATGGAAGCAGATACTGAGGGCAAGGCAAGAGGGAGTGGTGTTAAGGGTTTTAGAAGATGAGAGGAGTGTCATTTCTAATATGTTTCTTGATGCTGTCTGTATAAAGAGTTATAGTCAAATCTCCTGCTGCTGGTATCCTCAGGAGAAATCAGCAACTGTGCAGCTGATGCCTATTTTTAATCTCGATAGTACCAGCTGGTGAGGGTGACAGTTATTCTTATGGGGCTAGGAGGAGAATAAAGGAATTTGTGAGTTTGAGCAACTTCTAGCTAACTACTAATACATCATGTAGCTGTAGTCTAGAGGGAAAAAAAAATGCAACAGGCATAACTGGGAAAAAAAATATAAAGAAATAATAGGACATTTTTAATTGGGAAATTAAATTGATGTATTGTGCATATATCTAGGAATCAAAACCAATGTAATGTTACAGGAAGATTTAAGTACTAACATTCAGTGCTGGGAAGTCTGAGCGACTGGACCAATTTAGGTTACTTCCCTAAAGTTTGCTCCTAATATAGTCCTATCCATGGTGCTTTCTTAGATCTCATCGTGTTCTGGGGACTCAAAGCAACTTCAGGTCGGAGTACTGAGCAACTTTTCAAGTCATGCAAATGTGATAATTTCTCTTATCCATGAAAATACTGAAGGGATTGTGTGCTCATCCAATGTATGAGATATTAGGCCAAAGTGCCTCTTAAGTAGTGTTCAAAGTTGTTTATCTAACTCTTTTGAAAGCACAAATGCAATTTGTAATGAAAGTTAAGATTTATATATATATTCTTTCAAATTGTACAGGAACTCTTTTTTGCTCTGTGTAAGACTGCTTTTGACAGAAGTCACAGAAGAACATTTCTCATAACTCTATGATTCTACGATTTTTATTAGTGCAAGCATTCTGTTCTGGTGTGTATTTACCCAGAACAGCATGTTTTCCTAAACTGGGAAGTTTGTTGTGATTTTGACTGCTTCAAAATCTATACAGTAAAGCTCAGCTACTTCACCATAGTTGTCTTTATTTCCTCATCTTAATAGTTTGCTTGACATCACTAAACAGATATCAGAGATAGACAGAACATGACCCTCGAGTGTTTCTTAACAACTTATCTTTAATAGCACACAGCAAGAAAGTAGGCTTTCATACTAAAAAGATCCTCTTAAAATAAAGAGATTTAACATTGCCTTTCTGATATATGTTAAGACAAAATTTAACAGAAATAAACAAGTTTGATTATAGTTCAGGAGATATTCGTTTCCACACAAGTTTATAATATAAATGTATTGTATATGACCTGCTGACATCTTGCTCATCTTGGTAAGGAGTGCTTTGATTCTGGTGTGATATTTTATTTTTAGCAGAGTATACATCAAAAGAAATGCACTGGGAAGGTGTTTTCAGAACAGAGTGTATGCTATTTTCATAACAGCAAAACACCCCAGTCCACAGAAAGATTTTATTATAACGCACTCTTCCAAAATCTCCATAATTCTCTTTTTAGCATTATATTCATGACTATTTATTATATCCATATTTTCCACAACGCTGATGTTTGAAACATCATCACACATTGCTATAGAATAAAATAGCAATTAGTAATAAGTAGAAGTGTATCATTATTATTTTCTGTGGACTTATTAAAACAGCTTTATTGCTAAATCCCTGATGATTGTCATTGATCTTTCCCTCCCCACTTTTTTAATATCTTTTGGTATTTTCTTATTTCATCTACCATGGCTGCTTAAAAAATTAATTCTGCATATTGTTTCAATACAAAATTGTGTTTTAGAAAAATAAAATATTTATTTTTCCAGAAAAACTGAGATACAGGAAGTTTGATAGAAGCCTCAAGAGCTGAAGAATTAGCTGTAAATGAATTATATAATAGCTCCCATGTTTAAGAATTTGTTTATTCAAGATAAAACCTAATGTTGAACTACATGCTCCACCAAAAAAAGGGAATGATTGTGATCCTAAGAGATGAAGTCCACCTTGAATGTTCCAGTTTACCAGAGCACATGGAAAATGATATAGTGCCCAAGCTCTTATTTAAGAGGCATTTTTTTATTTTTGGAGACTATTTCCCCCTCTGTTAAAGTTTCAATTCATAGTCAAAAAATAATTTTTTTAAATAAAAGTTTTACGGGGTGGAGGATACTGTCAGTTGTCTGATTTTTTTTTTGTACTATTAGCGATCTTTGATCCTGTAACTTGCATTAACTTGTTTCAAGGAGTTTCTATACCCAGTATATAAATATGCTGAGGGGTTTTTGCTGTTTTTGTTTTTGTTACGCAATTACAATTTTGTATCTTGTTCCTGAAATGAAAAAGAAATTTAATGAAACTTGAATTTTAGAAAGCACTACACACAAATACAACCCACTTGTCCAAAAAAAAAAAAAAAAAGAGGTAGAACAATGTGGTCAAAAAACAGGTTGCTCTTTTCTTTCTGTAAAAGTTAAATGAATGTGATCAATTTCTTTTTATGGATTTCAGCTCAAAGATGATTTTAATAATCAATTTTATCATAATCTGCAGTTAGTCTCATGTAATCTTACACAGATAAAACACAGATGTTTTCTAATTTTGTGTGTGTAGAAGAAAAAAATAAAAAAAAATAAAACGAGTATAATCACACTTTCCATGCTCAGCTTAAAAAATGTCAGCTATACAAATCCTGTCTCAATCTATTATCCTGCCAATTTGTATTTCTTGCTCTGAGATTCACTAAAAGAGGCTTCTTTTAGGGTCCTGGCATGCAAGAGAAAGAGGCTGTATCTGTTGGTCACAGGTATAGGGCCCCACTTGCTATAGCCTCTCTGGGACACATAAAGGGATTTGAGTTTGTTCAGACATGCAGGACCCTGAATTTTGGTACTGTAGGTTTATCTGTGTTATGAAAGGACTTTCAACCTCATTCCTCTTCTGCGATCTTGCCAGATAAGTTCTCAGTGAACATCTTTATATGCCATGGAGATATAATTGTCTAGAAATGAGGAGAAATCTAGTACAACAGAAACAGCTTTCTTCCTGGAAAATGATTGAAAAGAATTTTACATTTATCTTCTCCCATGTCCTTTCTTAGCTCTCACATACCAGATCAGACATTTCCTCTGCCTCTGGTACAGCAAGCTTTCAGACAAGGGGAGAATCCACCTAACGCTTCTCTCTTTTTGAGTAAGATCATTCTGAGGCCTTACTGCTGGGACACAAATGTTATCTGCTATGATAACATGGGTAGCTCCAACTGAGATCTTTCCTGATTTAAGAAGATAGCTTACACATCTGAAAACCTCAGCTACACTTCAGCTCAGGATTGAACAACTTTGAACCACTACCCTTGTGGTTCAAAGTTCTCGGTATAGCTGAAGAATTGGCCAGCAACTTTGGATTAAAATGTTCCAGCTCAAATGGAAACTCAATCACCATTCTTCAGCAGGGAAAAGAGCTATAATTGAGCATCTCTATCCCCAGAAGTAAGCAGTTTTATTTCACCTGGATAATATGGAAAATATTTTCCTTATGCTGTTGAAATGCTGTTTCACAGTGGATATGCTATTACTCTGTTGATGAAAGTAAATAAACAAAGCAAGATTGTTAAAAGAATGCTAGCAACAGAAATGGATGTTACAAAAAATGCAAAGAATAAATATCTGGAAAAGCAGTTTAGCATCTGAGAATAGAATCAATCAAAGATTTTCATCTTTTAACACAGGGTGTACTTTACACACTGATACACCAAATGCAAATGTAAAGTGCAGCCTAGGGAGACAGTGAAAGCCTTTTACAGAGATCTGTAATAGCAACGCATACACAGAAAATTGAACACTACCATATGGCAACATAAAAGAAACTGAATTCAGAAGACATTACCAGTACAGATAGATACGTACTTCAGGGAAGAACAGAACTGAATAATTAATTTCTAGGATATAACTATCACACCAGCAATTCATTATTCAGGTCGCATGCATTCTACTTTAAATTTCTTTTCTCTACCGTGTTTCCAACTTTTTAGCTGGAAAATACCTTTTTCTTTGTATAATTATTTTCTAAACATGAGTATTATTTCCAGATGACCCATTTGCTTTCTTTATATTTCCAGATATTTTTGCTGTATTACGGAAGGACTTCTAGAAGACAGAAGCTGATGCTCTATCCTCTGTATTTTCACAAGAAAAAAGGATAATTGTGATGTTAACTAGCAATGTGAATTTTTCAAGATATTCTGCAGATATGAGCTATAGTAAGAGTAAATTATCTTCTATAAATTAAAGATCTTTTTCAAAATGCAGAAAACCATTATAATAGATTAGCAATGCCATGCTTGATAGAAATTTATACGCAGATATCTTTAAATCTATTTCTTCATGTATTACTTTTTTTCAAAAATAATTTTTTTTTTTTTTCTGGTGTGGGAAAAGATTATTGCTCTGTGATACCAAGTTAAGAGTGGAAAAAAAAAAAACACCAACTAATGCATACATCATGTTTTTAAGGTTAACTGATGGGTGGGGCTAAGTATGATTTAACTAATGATATGGAAACTTGAGTAAGAAAAATACATTTTTCAAAATCTTATTATGAAACAAAACTGTCTTTTCCAGGTCCAAAAACTTATTGCCACAGTTCTGTTGCTCCCTAGTGTTAACATACATGTTGTCTGTAGCCTTGCAATCATAGTAAGGAAACAGAAGAATAAAAACCAACCAGGAAATTATTACTGCGTTTTTAAATCTTTGGTAGGCATTTGCATAGGTCACTCTTAGACAGCCCACCCACTGAGTGAACTGAACTTTTTGCCTGATCATATGTAACAGTTGTTATTTACTTAATAGAATGAAACAACCTGGCATGCATTAGCGTTTGGAGTCTGGACTGGGGTAAATGCACCTTGGCCAGAATGGCTGAGGATGTCAGTGAAATAAATGGTGTCCTTAGAAGTTTTCACTTTTCAGAAGATCATGAATTGTATGTTTTCTGCATATCAATTACCAGTCTAATAATCAGGGAAATACATTCTTTGTTGAACTAAAGACAGGGTGGAAAGTTTATGAATCTTTCCAGAAAAGTTTACTTATAATAAACAATGTTTCTTGAAACCAGTAACAAAATTCTGTTTGTTTGTTTGTTGTTTTTTGTGGCTTTTTATTTAATGTATGATTTGTTAACAGCATTTTTCTTTAATAAATTAAAGAGAATAGGATCATTTCATATAAATATTCTATACATCTTTCTATCTTGTACAGATCTTCTAACTCAGAGAGGTCTGTCTAATGACTAGATATCAGGGAAATGAAGTCTAATGTGATTGCTGATGTGGAATAACCTTATGTCAATAGAAATATATTTGTTAATACAGAGACCGTAATAATACTATGATGGTGCTAAATTTCTGACTCAGTGTTGTCAAAGTTCATTGTATTTTTGAAAAGAAAATCTCTTACAAAGGGACTTACTTTTGAAGTGGAGGATGGGGGTGGATTCCATTGAAATCCAAATATAAAATTGAAAAAAGCAACTTACTACGCCCCAGAGTACAGCATTAAAAGATAAACAGCTCTAATCTTAGTATATTTATTTTTTAAAGATTTTGAACAACCTCTTTGTAATATCCAATATGAGATTCATGTTTCCTAGCCAGGATGCATTGCCTGTGTTGAAGTAGAAGAAGATCCTGTTTTAACATATAAAATCTACTGTCACACGTGCTCAGTTTGTCAGGCCTACACTGGTAAGCTAAACAAATTCTGATTTAGATTTACATTTTCAATTACACATATATAAACCGGAGTGAAGTTCCAGAACAGTTTAATTATATTTTATTCATGGATGACATTACTGAAGTGTTAGCACTTGTCTATATTTTACCGGTCATTATTTTCAATTTTGTGCATTATGTTTCTCAGCTCTTTACATGTCTCGCATCTGATGCCAGGTACATGCACCAAGACATAAATATATCTGTTTCTATAGTAATAAATTTTAGTAAATAGACAAAAATATGATAAAACTTACAGAAGTCAAATAACTAGTTTGTCTATCCCTTGGAAATGAATAGTATTATCTCTTATAACAATTGTTCTAGAAATAAATGGAACTATTTATGAAGCATTTTAAGCCCATAAGAAACCTTATTGGGCATCTGAGTCTTTTGTGAAAAAGAACTACAGATTTGCTATATTGAGAGTACTCAGTGTAGAAGACAGCAAAGTCCTCTGCAGTATAATCTTTCACTAACTCTGATGTTTATTGTTTCCTTGGACATTATGAATGTTCACACTTACAAATACTAAAGATAAATATTAGTGATAAGACAAAATGGCAAAAATAACTGTGATAAGAGTATATTTGAGAAGCATTTTCATCCTTTTTTAAGGATTCTGATACTGATTCTAGTTCCTTTGTATGTGTCAGCCCATTGTTAATACTTGTAAACTGAAGGTAAAGATGATAATGCATCTCTACAACAGTAATCTTCACTTTCTTTGGGCCTGTGATTATCATTGCATTTTTCTCTCTTACATTTGTAACTGCAGAGTATCCTTACCACTACCCTTGATTTTTTTCAGTATGTGATTGCACTGTATTAGAAACAATCTTTTTATTTTTGCATTTACTATATTTCCATCATAAAGTAAATCTAAGGCTAACCTTCTAGCATTCACAGATATCGCCAGCAAATAGAGGTAAAAATATAAAATATACCAAAATAGTTGAAAATATTTTTCAAAAGTTCTCATCTGTCTATCCATAAAAGCTCTTTCTGGAGAAATACTTAAGCAGGTACAACAATATTTGATCTAATATGCCTATTTCAAGATTTAAATTTGCAAGAAATTTCCCTTAAATATGTGCAAAAAGTCAAACTGTTTCTCTTCTGGACTGTACTACTTGATTTTGGCAGCCCTGCACATGGCGGAGGAGTTGAAAGTAGATGATCATTACGGTCCCTTTCAACCCAAGCCGTTCTACAATTCTTTGATTCTATGGTTCTATGATTTCACTTTTGGTATTTGTTTAGAATGTTCAAATGCCCTGGAAGAGTCATCTGATGTACTGTGCACAAAGCTATGGACAGAAATGCTGCACAGAACAGATGAGACTATGATGCAGAAATGGTCCTTTGAATGAAAACAGAGAACAACTCTAAAGCCTAAAAAGCATGGTGCTGATTTTGTGGATCTAGCTACAAACACTTCAATATTCAAAATGTGCCAAATGTTACTGGTCCTTCTTTGAGTCCAGACCTAGTATCAGCCACATGAGAGTAATCATGGCTTCACACCAGATATATTTTATTTTTTTCACCCTGAAAAAGAGGTGACAAAAAGTCCAGACTGCAGTTGTCAAGATTAAATGGACATAACTTTGATCATCTGGAGGTGGTAACAAGTTATTTGCAGATATTTCTCTTCGAAAATTTATGCCTGTAGATTACAGGTTGGCCATGAGCCAACAGTGGGGTCCGGTGGCCAAGAAGTCTAATGGCATCTTGGGGTGCATTAAAAAGAGTGTGTCCAGCAGGTCGAGAGAGATGATCCTCCTCCTCTACTCTGCCCTGGTGAGGCCTCACCTGGAGTATCATGTCCAGTTCTGAGGGAGTTCAGAGGGCTGGAAAGATTATAAAGGGCATAGCTGAGAGTTCTGGCTCTGTTCAGCCTTGAAAAAAGAAGACACAGAGGGGATCTGATCCACATCTGTAAGTATCTAAGGAGTAGAAGGTAAAGGGACAAGACTAGACTCTCTTCAGCAATGTGTGGCAATTGAACAAAGGGAAATAACCACAAACTGATGCATAGGAAGTTCCACACAAATGTGCATGGGAACTTCTTCACAGTGCAGTGATGGAGCACTGGCACAGGCTGCACAGAGAGGTGGTGGAGTCTCCTTCTCTGGAGACGTTCAAGACCCACCTGGAT
>VXAB01008370.1:29065-81029 GCA_013399175.1 Odontophorus gujanensis | reverse complement strand
TTGGGGGAGACAGGGGGGGGAGGGGAGGGGGGGGCGGGATGTTGGACTAGATGATCTCTAAAGGTTCCTTCCAGCCCTTATAATTCTGTGTTCTGCTAGGGCCTTGCACCGCTTCCTTCATCAGTCTTAGTCAAGAAATAACTTGTTAAAAGGAGACAAGGAATCTCCTTATCCTCTGAAACAATGGAGGAAATATCCTGAGTACACATACAAGAGGTGGGAAGCCCACTCAAAATCTGTTTTAGAGCTCAGGCAGATGAAGCATGCTTGAATTTGGGCACTTTCACTTCTGTGTTAGTGATTTATCCTGGAAGGTACCAGATCCAAAGTAAGCACCATCAGCTCTTCCATTTCCTTCACTCCAAACACAGATAGCTTTCTCAGCATTTATCTCACAGGGAGATTGTGAGCTTTGAATCCTGAGAAGAACGTCTTAATACTTAACTCTTTAAAAGGAAGGACTTATAAGTCCTAATAATCATTTAAATACTTCCTACTGACTAATTTAAGCAGCCTCCAGTTTATTTTGATTGAATTCTCTGAATTCCATATCTATAACCTAAAGTGTTCCAGTTCAAAGTTTAAGAAACTTGCCTTTTGTAGGCATAAGGATATCAAGGACTTCCAAAGAAGAAGGTATTGCAGTGTTGAGTGAGATTCTGCAGTGTTTCTATAGACTAAGCTTACCCAACAGTGAAGTACTTCTATAACTTCCCATACCAGCCAGCTACACTGGCTCATGATTAGTAGTTCCCTTCCAGTCATGTACCTGTGGGTTCTAACAGCAGCATGCTACAACTTCAGATTCTGAATCCACTGACAGTTTAACAATGCATTTCTTTATCTGGGAGGAGAGGAAGGGAACCCTTTCAAAAAATCTAACCAATGGATTAAGATGGGTTGTGTTCCTGCAAAGTCAGTTCAAATATGAAAAATCATTCATAGACTGATGAATGGCCTTGGCTCCAAACCTGTTCAGTTGTTAGATACCCTACTAAGACTGATTAATTGTATCATTAAATGCAAGCTTGAACCTGTTACAATTAACTTCAGAGAAAATTGGATTGTAATCTCAGCACCAACTAGAGTGATGGATTCTTCGGTACAGGTGTTTAACTTTTGGTATACCAGTTGATGAATGCCAAATTCTAAACAAACAGTCCAGGTAACACACCTTATTATTATCAACTTATACTCAATTTGGACTAAAAAGCCTAGTTTTGAAAAGCTTTACATCCCTTCAACATTATCCCACGCCTTCTAATATATTTTCATGTAATATAAGTTGAACTAAAGTTTTATGTTTCACCATTACAATCTTCAAGTCTGGGAACATTTATATTATAAATCCTACCTGCATCATTCTTGTTTGTTTCAAAATTTAATGTTACCTAAGTAACTTTTTTCAGAAGATTCAGAGGCAGTCTTTTCATTTGCACAATGTAAAATGTTTTTACATCTTGTCATTGTTTCTCTATAGATTTCTTTTATATATTCTTATTCCTAAACACCAATTCTGTGCATGCATACTAGTAATTTATACAAACATTAATAAGAGATCCATACACAGGGCAAGGTTACAAATATTATTATTACAGCAATTTTATCAGTTTGTTATAGTTTTTTTCAGTTTCATAGATGATCATTCTCGAAGTGAGTAAACATTTCAGCAAGTATTATAAAATTGAACTTCTGATTCAATAATTTTCTTGAAACACAAGAGACATGGTTAGTAGACTGAAATATTAATAATGACAAAATCCATAGCAGAGACATAGGAGTTAATTCCAAAAATATGTTGCAAAAAATCTGCCATCTAGAGTGGGGCATCTCACCAACCTTTTATCACTGAAGATTCCACTTCACCTAAACAAACAAACAAACAGGAAAATAAATAAATAAATGAATAAATGAATGAATGAATGAATGAATAAATAAATAAATAAATAAATAAAGGCAGGTAAGAGATTCCATAAAACCAAGCCAAAATTATCATTTTTAAAGGCATTTTATTCCTTCTCTGTTGAGTGGCAAGCACTCTATCCTGAGTTTGTATTTTCACAGAATCTTTCTCTTATTGTAGAAATTTTCTGGGACAGACAAATTCAATGCACAGTAGTAACCAAGGAAATGCCCAAATATGTATTTGTGCTTCTGAGTATAAACTTGTGATAATGTATTTACAATCTGCTGGAATATATGCATGCACTCATGTTGTAAAGAACTGTCTAGTGGTTCATTTTAAACTCCTGATTTAAATGAAGTCACAGGATAACAAGATTGTAAATGTAACAACACTTCTAGTGAAATCTGAGGCAAAAAAGACTTAGTTTCAGAGGAACAATGAGCTATCAATCTGAATTTGAAGGATTCATCCTGGAAAACTGAGCTTTCTTTGTAAGGATACAATTCAGTAAGTTGCTTTCTGTCTTTTGATCCTACAGGTAGATATAGGTGAAATACCACCTGGCTAATAGAACTGAAGTTTCCAAGCATTTAGTGAGCATTTAGATCTTGAGTATTTGTATGTCAGTTATTTTATGACCTTTCCTACTTCCATTAACACTTATCCACTCGAGTACTTGAACACTCTAAAAGGGAGAAACACCATCCAGAGGGACTCAGAGACACTTGAAAAGTGGACACATGGAAATCTAATGAGTTTTAACAAGATCAAGGTGTTGCACTTGAGTTGAAGCAATCTCAGATACAAGTACAGACTAGTAGAAGAACTCATTGAGAGCAGCCCTGCAGAGAAGAATTTAGTAGTCCTGGTGGATGAAAACCTGTCCATGAGCCAGCAGTGTACTCTTACAACCCAGAAGGCCAATAGCACCTTGGGCTGCATCAAAAGAGGATTGGCCAACAGAGAGAGGAAGGTGACTGTTCCCCTTCAGTCTACTCTTGTTAGGTCCTATCTGGAGTACTGCATCCAGACCTGGTGTCCCCAGTACAAGAAGGATGCAGTCCTGTTGGAGTGAGTACTGAGAATAACCAAAGGGCTGGAGCACTTCCTCTATCAAGAAAGGTTGAGCGAGTTGCGATTGTTTATCTTGGAGAAGGGAAGACTGCAGAGACCTTATTGCAAACTTCCAGTACCTGAAGGGAGCTTACTAGCAGGAAGGGGAACAAATTTTCATGCAGTCTGATAGTGACAGGACAAGGGTGAATGGCTTTAAACTAGATGAGGATTTTAGAAAGAAACTTTTTACTCAGAAGGTGGTGAGGCACTGGAGGAAGTAGCCCCGAGAGGTAATAGATGCCCATCTCTAAAGCCATTCAAGGTATATTTGGATGGAGTAATGGCAGAGTGACCAGCACAAATGAGATGATGTAACTGAAAGAAGGAAGGGAACACTCACCCATCTCTGAGGATCTAGGTCTACAGAAAAGAGTTCTAAGAGGTGTTCCTTCCTAAGTGGCAGTAAGCCCTTCAGCGAGTTCGCACAGGAGTTCACTGCCATTCAAAGGAGTGAATTGCCTTCACCTGTGCTCCTAGGACTGAACAGATCTTTTCTCCAGGACCTCTACCAGTGGTTCAGGCCCTGACTTAGCAGTTCCCATGCAGATGGAATCTGGGCAGCCTGATCTAGTGGGTGCAACCCTGCCTGTGGCAGAGAGGTTGAGACTGGATGATCTTTAAGGTCCTCTTCAACCTAGGCCATTCTATGATATTATGACACGATTCTATGAATGCTTGCAGGTACTTTAGTAGTTACAAAATAGAAAAAATGAAGTTTTGAAATGTTATCAACTTCTCAATGTTGCATATTTTCTGTTTCTCAACCATATGAGGGGATGGCTTTCTAGAGTTCGTAAATAATATTTCAGAATAGAATACCCAATTCCCAAACTCACATGCAGCAGCGTATCTATTAGTATTCATATGTGGTACTGGTATGTTAAGTTCATCCACACATTTATAGTAAGATAATATCTCAAGCTTATGAACAAACAGGTAGAAGTCAGTTTCAGAGCATGTTGCTTTTTAATTATATTCTGGTGTAGACAAATTGAATACAAAATAAATTACTGTGAAATGAAGATGTCACTCCTACACTCATTGCTTGTCAATATGAGCAATATGATATGACATAAAAATCCACTACTGCTCTGCTCATGTGATGGAGCTACTTTTTCTTTTTTTAAACAGAAAGATAGTTATTTCCAAACTTGATATGTTAACAGATTACTTCTGTTTATAAGATGATGTCAGATGAAGAAAATTACTGAAATGATAACAGCATAATTTCTAGTAAAATACATTATTTGTAAATCACCATCCAAACTAATCAAAATTGTATTTTTGCTTCTGTTTTTCTTTTCATCCTGTCATCAGTATATAGAAATTATATATATATATATATAAAAGTTTCTTGGTCTACCCTATTTTTTTACAGGCTAATTTTAGATTTTTACTGATAAAAAGAAATTTGCTGTTCCCATTCTCTGAAGCAATATCCCAATGCATATTTTTATTGTGACTTTGAAGTCTTGTGTAAACTAGCACTCTCTACTTCAAGATGTACTAATGGCAATATTTAATTCTGACAGCTTTTCTATAATGGTACATTAAACATGAGATGAAAGCTAACAAAGAGACCAACTTACTCATTAGAATAGCCAGTGGATGCTTTATTAGCAACAACATTCACTTTTCATTTGTTTGACTTTTCTGAGTAAGAGGCTAAAAGCTGAGTAAGCCAACATAATGCATGTAAAACAGCAGTTAGCACAGTTACAGAAATCTTTACATTAAGAATACCTTCATCATTGTCATCATCGTCACTCCATATGATGTCAGACAGCAAAGAAATAAAACCATAAAGCCAATCAGTGGATTCTTCCAATGTCTCATGAATGATTCTCAGTGGTTCTGTGCTGAGCTTGTTGACAGATCTTCCTGAGTGCAGAGTTTAAAAAGAAAAAAGAAAAAAAAACAAATACTTGTTTGGTGATTAAGGTTAATCTACATTTTATACAGGACTAATTATACAACATTCTTTAACAATAAAAATGATTTTTACAGGTAATTTTCATTATTCAAATGTTTGAGAACAACTTTCCTTCCCATGCATGTAAACCATCCTTTTGGTTAGCAAAGTGATTCATAGCCCAGTGGGCAATTTGGTCTGATAGTGCTTTTCCAGTTCTGGCTCTTCTTCTGAGGCTTGGTTGGATTCATGATAAATATAGATTTGATTCTACTTCATAATTATCCCTTTAGATAATTTGTTCCTTTCAGGCCATTTTATTTCTCTGGCCCAGGTCCCCTGCTTCTTGATGTCTATTTAGTATTCACTGCTGTTGGTGTCCAAGTCCTATGTCACATCTATCTTTAAGGCCTCTACTTTATGTTATTCTGGCAGAGGAAACTGATAAGTCTGGATTTAACTGCTCAAACACTTCTTCTTCTTGTTCCTGTAGGTTAACAAACAAGGAAGCTGCAATATTCCATGTGCTTGATCTTCCTGGTGTCAACAAATCCTTTCTACGACCTGCCACGGAAGCAAGCCCCTGCCCTCCACATATCTGCACTTGAGGGAGAGTGATCCTTAATGGTTAATGTAAGTATTCCTTCAAAGATTTTTCCATTTATGATATCACAGAATTTTTCCATACCCTATTTATACTGACATAGTATTTCATGAGAAATCTCTAGCCTCTGATGGAGTATTTTGTCCATCTTTTCTATTCAAAAGATTTTATTCTCTTGAAATCTGTACCAAATACTGCTTAGAAAGAGAGATAACTGTCATTCAGTCTATGTTACCATTCCTCATAATTGAAATAGTAGTCTGAATGATTGTCCTATGTACGTGAAGTATTCCCACAAGTTTAAACAATCAAAGTTAAATCACAAATACAATTTAATTCATTGGCCTAGTCTTGTTTCTAGTAGTTTAAATAGAAATACATACGCTGAACAGTTTCAATACGAAACCGTATCTCTGTTTACCACTCTCTTTTTGTATGCAAATACTTAAAAAAGAAATTAAATGCGAGGCTCTTCACAACTACTTCTGGCTGCAGAGCTCTGACTCACAAGACAAATTTTAGCAAAAATCAACAGTCTCACATGAACTTGCAAGATACAAAGACAGGCAAAGTGCACACTTGAAGCAGTCAGCAGTATGAACAGTTATTTTCTAAAAATGCTGTAACAGAACTTCTGAGTAGTTATTTGAAATATGAATATATCACTAAATAACTCCTTTTACCTCCTAAAACTTCATTTTAATTTGAAAAAAAGATATTTTTTTAAAAAATTGTTATCATTTCAGATCTGTAGTAACATAGATTAAATATATATTTAGGTTACTGTGTGTGGTGTTTTTTGTCTCCTGGAAATGTTATTATATGTTATTGAACAATCAGGCACATCAGATAGCTTCATCATGCAGTGATGAAATGACAACATTGTAAAGGAATATTCACGAATTCTTCCTTTAATGTACTGTTTTGTGCTAAAATTTTTCAACAGATTAAATAATTCAGTAAGATTTTGAGTATTATACCATGTTGTATTGACTTTTCATATTGTAAGGCATTTGTTTATTTGCATTGGACTCGTTCATTGAGGTTCAGAGATTTTAACTTTTCAAGAGATTTGCCACAAATTACTTTATCCAGTGTTTACAAGGAGAATTAATACTTATATTCAGACTATAAAAGTAAATCTGTAACTTGACTCCTGATTCTATTTGCATTTATTCTAATATAGAGGTGTTAAGTAGTTTAAGTGGATTCACAGAATTTCATGGCCAGAGGGTGGTTTAACTTCACTTAGCTGCCCTAGTTTTTGTCCTCATTTTCTACCCACTCTGTACCAACTGGTTGCTTAAGGATGGCTCAAATGTCTACAGTCATAGACATTTACAGACACAGGGTTCATAGTTACAAACTAAGCAAAAATTGTTGCCAATGTATTTTAATATTTGGGGCTATATAGTAGCTGTTCTAGAACTGCTTTGCAGGTGGGAGTGCTGTCCCCTCAGGAAGGAATGGGAACTGCTCCGAGAAGAGCAAGATCTAAAGAGCTGAGGAAATTACTGCAACCACCCTAGGGCGAGCCATCTTTGCTGATGACTTAGAGCCCTCAATGTCAAATCCTGGTCTTTAATTCATAACATCTTCATAGCAACTGTGAAAAGAGATTAGAAATCATAAGTGTCCAGAATCTAAATTCTCCATGAACACCAACACTAACAGGCCCAAGCTGCAAATCCCATTTAAAATAGAAAATTTAGAAAAAAAATCAACTTGGGGCTTTGTAGATGACACTTCAGTGGTATTTGCAAAATTAAGTTTGCAGTTTTAAACAGAACCATTTGCAATGTGATTCAAGTGACACAGACCTGGGAAATTTACTTGTGTATTGATCTTCTATTTCACTTTGTTAAATATCTCCTGAATTTTTAAAATGTTGGGATAACAGTAACGATTCACCCTAAAACTCTTAAGAACACCATACCGGGTAATCTTGAATGGAAACAATTACTGATCAAATCCATGCTTATAGCATTCCCCAGAATTTTGTCAATAGCAGGTTGTTCTTTGCCTAGCGGAACAAAACACATATGAAACAAAGGAAAAAAAGAAATTTGAGGGAAAAAAAAAAGGAGAAAGATGCTAGTTAGCTCACACGCATGCAAAGGAAGATAATTTTCAGAGGATTTTTGTACTCTTGCATGAAGAGTGTAGCTGAGAAATACAGATTTTCAGGACAAAATTTAAGCTTGACATTTTGAAGTAAAATAGATTTTTGAAAAATATTATTTATTTACAGACATCTAGTAATGGTGCAGCATGATGATTTATGTTTAGGATAGTCTTGCATTCAACAAATTCAGACTGGATTAATTGTCTTTTGCATAACTCTGTCTGGCTTTTCATTTCTTGTCAGATATTGGAATACGAAGTATTTATAATGCTAAGCTGAAAATATACTTCCCCTGTTAGCACATGGTATATAAAATATAATACATAATATATAATTTGTAACTAATCGGTAACTATCATTATATTTGTAATCATGAATGAATGAATACATATATGTACATATATGTATTTTATGTTGTGTCTGTTGTGCTGGGACTGCTGTGAGCAGCAGAGGCAGGATCCCGAAGATAAACTGTAGAGGCACTATGAAGACAGCGCAGTTCTCCATGCAGGCTGTGAAGTTCTACTGTTTGTAGAATTGGTAAGCAGGGACTGAGGCAACTGTTCCTCTTAGGTTATGTAGTAGAAAAATACAAAATGTCTACTGAGAATAGAGGTGGGAGGAAGGAGGGGAAAGGAAGGAAATGTATACTAAACAGATTAAATTGAGGGATGAGACACACAATTAATGGTGAAGGTCTCTTGTTGGCATCAAGTCATTTTGTTTAATCGCAGCTTAAATTCCAATCATCCTATCTAGAGAAATGTATTAAAATCCAGGTGTCAAGTCCCTGGTTATTCTAGACTCCCTCAAAAAGCCAACACAGAAAACTGTTTTGGCCCTCAGAAAGGAAAAATTCTCACCTCCATCTCACATCTTTTTAGAGTGATGTGAATTAATTTCCAAGGGTGCACTTCATTTTGTATTGACTACAGAGGAAGCAAGAAAAAAAGAAAATTAGTATGGATATGACTCCACATTTTTGGATACTAAAGAGCGTGACATGGAACTTAGCAGAGGTGCTGCTTCATATTCAATTTTTTCTTGTCACTGTACACTTTGTAATTTTATATTTGTTATGAACTTCAGGTGACATGGATCCTAGCAGAGGTGCTGCTTCATATTCAATTTTTTCTTGTCACTGTACACTTTGTAATTTTATATTTGTTATGAACTTCAGGTGACATGGATCCTAGCAGAGGTGCTGCTTCATATTCAATTTTTTCTTGTCACTGTACACTTTGTAATTTTATATTTGTTATGAACTTCAGGTCAATACAACTATTCATCCCCCCAAAAATGCATACCACCAATAATGCTTTCCAATAACGTTTTGTTGTGCCCTTTTATTACATTTATTACTATTAGGGATGCTTTTCAGATCAGTAAAGATCTAGCTCTACTTGTGTTGTCATTTTTACTGTTTTTAATTTTTTTAATGGTTTGTTTGTTTTCCTAGTGGAATCTTCAAATTTTCATTTCCAGAATGTTCTGGAAAACACTTAAATTTGGAAGAATTACAGCTGACAGGGTATTAATCACAGAAAAATTGAAGGATTTTATACATTAGTTTAAAAAAAACAACAACAAAAAAACAAAAAACAGCTTTATCATAGGTAAAACTCAACTGAATTCTCTAGGAGAATATTTTTACCTCTTTTATATATCTGCAAGGAAATTTGGAATCTTGTTTGAGTTTTTTTACAAAACATACATAAAGGTGGTTAAAATAATTTGCAAAAATACTTTTGTTGTAAGTAAACATTTCTGGAAACTCTTTATGTATTTTGAAGTGTGCTTTTCTTTTCTTTTCTTTTCTTTTCTTTTCTTTTCTTTTCTTTTCTTTTCTTTTCTTTTCTTTTCTTTTCTTTTCTTTTCTTTTCTTTTCTTTTCTTTTCTTTTCTTTTCTTTTCTTTTCTTTTCTTTTCTTTTCTTTTCTTTTCTTTTTTCATGCTCTTTACATCTAAATAAAATTGCTGTAATCCTTTGAAGCTCTCCAGCATTACTGGTAGAGAAACACTTATTTGGTTAAAAATGTGAGCACAAAAATACCAAGCAATTGATTTATCCCATTCTAAATTCTCTTTGACTCACAATCTCTATTCCAGTTCATTTGGAAATAGATGTTATACCTTTAAAGTAAAGAATTACCTAACTATTTACTAAGCTCTTTGAAATCAAGCGATGATGATTTTTGTAAAGTTACAACGTCATTTCAACTCCAGTAAAATTTTACTGTTTGAAAGAGAATGAAAACTTTTTCCTTGTTTTTGACTGGAAGTGATAGTAAGCCCTGTAACCACAGCTTTTCAAAACAGTAATTGGTTAATCATATGGTATGATTTGTTGCAGCAGCTCAAGCAAATTTGCTTATGTTTCAAAGTCTGTGTCATTTATTCATGTAAAGAGCACGACAAAAAGGGACTAATTGATTTATTTGTGCAAATCACTTCAGTTATTATGCTGATTTTAATAACACTGACAAGGAATGTGGTCTTCTATCAGTCTTCTTGTCAAATAGTTAAATGCATAGTCAAAGTTAAATCCCTTTTAAAGTTATGTTTAAATGAATGACTGAGAATTATTTAGTATTGTTGGATTTTCATCAATTACGTATTTTGACTCCACTGAATTAAATGCAATTAAATTACAAATGACGGTAATTATCTGGTGTAAAGATTGATCTATTAGATAGAACCTAATTAATTAATACTGACAAGATACAGCTGATGAAGACAGAATTTCTGTCATGTTTGATAAAATACAAAAGCTTAATACTACTTCTTCATAATAAGACATATCTTAGTCTAGTACAACATTCTGTTATGGAGAGAAGATTATTTCAGACTGAAACTTCATACTTTTTAAAAATTTGTGATAGCTGTTTTTAGTCTGTCCATCTGAATAGACTCTGGTGGCTATCAGTGAATTACAGCAGTATAAAACAATTCCAAAGGAAACTCACCGTCTGTATTTTCCAGAAATTTGTCTCCTATTGGTATGTCAAGCATAAATATGAAGATTACATTCTGCACTATAGTTTGTCTCTTTCTAATATCAGTCTTAGATAATCATATTTAGGTCAAGTCCATAGAGGAAACCTCACATTTTATCACAGATGAGAGCAAAATATTTATAAATAGAATATATTTATATAAAATATACAATTTGAATACTAGATTACACAGAGTATAAGTAGAATTTTCAAATTTTACAATTAAATCCATCGTGTTTCATGAAGTATCAAGAAATTTCAGGTACTTCTAATATAGACAAATGGGCATATGTGGGCAGGAATGTGGGTTTAACATCAACTTTGTATGTAACTTACATTACTTTTTTTGATATCAGCCAAAAGGCTTCAGATTTGATGGATCAGACACAAATTAAGAGGCATTTCTTAAACAGCCAGGCATTTCTACCAAAATAATGTGAAACTCCATGTGAAGCTCATTCTGAAGTTTCTATGTTCTGAGATTTTAACTTCATATTTAAAATGCAGTTCTGTTAAATGTCCTATAGTATTTAAAAATATATTTATTGTGATGAAATAAATATCTACCTGTTTATCACTGATTGCTAAATATCTGCTGACTGAAGGGATCTCATCACTTCCTCAAATAAGATGTGAATTTTGGGAGAACTCTATTGTAATGAACTTTGGAGACCCAGATTTAGCAGAGAAGCAGTGCTGCCATGACCTGGCAATTTGCTAATGTCATAGAATCATAGAAAACCAAGGTTGGAAATGTCTTATGAGATCATCCAGTCCAACTGTCCACTTATCACCAACAGTTCTCACTAAACCATGTCCCTCAACAAAATGTCTAAATGTTCCTTGAACACTTCCAGGGTCAGTGACTCCATCACCTCCCTGGGTAGCCCATTTCAGTGCCTGACCATGCATTGTTACCTCCAGCAAGCAAAGCGCACATGCACACACATACTCAGAACACTGCAGGCACAGCGTCTTTACCAGGTGGTAAACAGGGATCATCGCAATGCTGTGAATAGCTGTCTATAGCTGATGACAACAGGATGAACACAAGAAAGGCCAATAAAAAAAAAAGGGGAGAAACAACATTAGCAGTCATGAACATCCTCAGTTGCTCAAATAAATGAAGTTACTGAGAGAAGTGACAACTTATTTAATCTTGGAGGATGCTGTTATGAAGCAGAAATTGGAGTTCATTAAAAAGATAAACAGCTAGAAAGATGGTTCTTCCAGGAAAATCGCTTCTCCGGTTTCCAGTGGGCAGTTCTCCAGACAGGTTAGATAATATAAGACAAATCAGAGCAATGTAAAAATACTGTTAAATACAGTGCAGGTGTTTTCATAAGTTACGTATTCTACTGCTAAAAAGAATGCATGATACATATTGGTGGTTCTAGATTTTCAGATTTCTTCAATTGCAAATAACAAGAAAGATGGATTTTTGCAGTTGTGTTACTGTAATTAATCATAACCCAGGAGGTTTCTATTTCATATCCCATTAAGCATATTTAGACATGTGAGTCTTCTTTATCTTCTTAGTGCTTTTCTTGTCCATCGAATGATGTTCTGAAATTATATATTTTCAAGTTTGTGAATTCATTAAATTTCAGAGAATCACAGAATCACAGAATTGTAGGGGTTGGAAGGGACCTTCAGAGATCCCCCCCTGCCAAAGCAGCTCCCTAGCCCAGGTTGCACAGGTAGGTGTCCAGGTGGTTCTTGAACGTCTCCAGAGAAGGAGACTCCACCACCTCTCTGTGCAGCCTGTGCCAGTGCTCCGTCACTGCACTGTGAAGAAGTTCCCACACACATTTGTGTGGAACTTCATATGCTTCAGTTTGTGGCCATTTCCAATTGTTCTATCACCATACTCTGTTGAGAAGAGTCCAATCTTGTCCCTTTGCCTCCTGCACCTTAGATATTTATAGACATGGATCAGTTCCCCTCCGAGTCTTCTTTTATCAAGGTTGAAAATTTGATCTATCAGTTTTCATCTTCCATATGTTAGACCATTGAGATGTAGTACTTGTAGAATTACAGCATTTCACAGACTGTCATTCTTTACAGTATGAGCTCATTTTCTAGGGGTTTTTAACTCTGCTGCAATATGTATTGCATTGTAAAACATATGATATAGGATGTCACCTGTGCAGCACTTCTTTAAACTGGAATTCATCTTGAAATGCTTTATTTTTTTATAGTCACTTTGGAAAGCAATGAAAACAAAATGTTTTGGGGGTCTTAGGTACATTTGTAGAAACTGAAGAATTTAATTAAAAAGATTACAGCACTGTTTGTTCCAAGGTAACCACAAGGGTCAAAAAATATTTTTTACATTTATTATTTTTTATTTTTATTATTTTATACTCCACTCCTGTATTCCAGTGGAGATTTTTCTTGGGCCTTGAATATGTGGACATTCTTTTACAAATAATTTGAATTTGGTGAGACTTTGAAACACCCCTTACACCAAGATACATAAGTATTTATTCTATTCATTTGCTGGTACTTTAAGCAAAGACAAAATTAACAATTTTATTGATAAAATTTATGAAAATACAGGTCTAAATATAAGTACTCTATTCTTTCTTTTCCTCTACATTTTTAGAAGTTACAATTGAACACAAGTGCAATGGAATGACTATATTAGGATAAAACTCCTGAAGAAAAATTGATGCATTTGGTTTGCTCTGAAAGTAGTGCCTCTTATGTTATTATATTGACCCATGATATCAGAAGTGGCTGTTGGTGGTATGACATCAGTAATTGAACCTGGAAGGTTCAGTTGTATTTCTTGCCTTGAGACAGATGGCAGCACAGAGGCAATCTGACAAAAAGCATCTGATGTGGAAGTGTGTTTGAAGCTAGGGTGCGTCACTGAATTCCGCCATTTAGAAAAAAATGGCATCCACTAACATTCCTCAATGCTTGCTAAATGTTGATGGAAACCAAATTGTGAATGTGAGCATAGTGAAGCAGTGGGTGGTGCTTTTCAGCAGAGTGGTGACAGTGAGTGGGTCACCTCTGCTGATGCAGATTTTTAAGAGCACATCATGCAGGCTCTTGTTTCTCATTGTTGAAAATGTGTAGCTAATAGTGGTCACCATGCTGAAAAATAGTGTTTTGTAGCTAAAAAATTACTCTATTGTTCTATTCATGGAAATAGATAGGAAGGAGACATTATTTTCATGGCAGACTAGTTATATGTTCCTGATAATGTTTATCTCAATAAATGAATAAATAGATAATAGATAGATAGATAGATAGATAGATAGATAGATAGATAAAGAGTAGATAAATAAACAAATAGGCCAGTAGTAGAATAGCAGAATAGCTGTATTTTTTGAATTCCATTTTTCCTAATCAAGTTTCACAATTTACAATTTTCTCACACAGAAGACTGGAATAAAAAATGTCTGTGTGCCAACCTCATAGCACAAGCTACTTGGAGCCCTGTTCATCATTTTCTTGGGTCTTTTTTCTCTTAAGTATGGATGTTAAAATGAAAACTTCTTAACTTTTTGTTTGTTTGTATTCCTCTACTGGAAAATACGCATATCACTTTGACTACCCAAGGAGCCCCAAAACGGAAGTGACCTGAAACTAAAGACAGGGAAATGGTGTTAGTCAGAAGCTGATGTCCAAAACCCAGAACAATTTGGCGAGTTGTTTTCCTATTATCCATCTTAAAAGAAAGGGGAAAAGAAAAAGCGTTAAGGAGGACATCTTACAGGTATAATCCATGCAGCTTCTCGTGGAGCTACATGCTTCCATTGGTAGGTATTACTTCCTCAGAGATCTGCCTTGGCTGTAGATCTCTAAAATGCCTCTTGTTTTTGAACAATGAATTGTCCACAATGAAGAACCTATTCTTTTTTCATTTATGAACATAATCACAAGAAGATGACAACATCCATTTCACATGTGTTGTGTGTTTTCACTTATTATTTTCTGGATAGTTTAGGGTTTCATAGATTTGCTGAGATTTCATTAGGTTGGGTTTAGTCTGGTTCTTATGTATCTGGCAACATCACTACCAATTTATTCTGAATGCTGAACACACTGATTCTGAAATTGGGGTGGTGTTAATTAACTATAATTGGTCACAGTGATGACAGGGAATTCTGAACACATTATTAGTTCATTAGAAAATGTAGATTTCTGGGCAGTGGAACTTTGAGACTGAAATAATCTTAAAGTATTTAGTTACATATACCAATTACAATATATAATCCAGCCTTGTATACAAGAGATGAGTGAAATACACTCATAAATTATGAAGCCAATTAACAAAATGCATTTTTTTAACAGTAAGAATGGAAGTAATTACAAATTATTGCAAAGCACACATCATACAAAAATGTAACTTTTTGCTTTTCTGGAAATACTGAGAATTTATAAGAGATCTTCCAATGTGGTATGCTATTTATTTCATATTCACACATGCTACATACTGCATGAATTTCATAGTGTTTTATCTCAGCCTTTTGTAACCATGTCTTTTTCATACCACACTAGAAGTATTTCAGTCATGTTTATAGTTTTCCAAATAATACGATAGGAATACAAGCTTTCACTACATGTATTTTAGGATGAAAACATTTCAATTTCATGTTGATACATGTGGGATAAATTTCAATCTCTATAAATTATCGGAATTCCCAAACATGACAGTTTACTTTTGAGTTTGTAACCATAATAATTAAAAAGCAAAATCTGTCGTTCGGCTCCCTCTAATCTTAGAAGATACATGATGATTACCTAGATAAAATAGAAGGAAAAATAGCAGCTAAAATACAGACATTAACACTATTTGTATTTTTGGAATTATTTTCCTTTATGGTAATGAGAGCAAGATTTGTAACTGTTCAAATAAGGAAACTATGTTTAAATTCAAAAGTAGAATGCCCTAATTAAATTTACAGTATTGGACGTAATTATTTAGTTTTTTAAAATGTGAGTTGCTCAAGGAACAATGTCAGTGCAAAATGAAGCTATTTCTGGGCTTCAGGTTTAAGGGGTCACATAAAATATGCTCCAAATTTTCTTTGTAGCTCCACTGGATTCAAAGGCCAGACTGCCAGAGGGTGAAAATCATTTCAGTATCAATACTCCCAGCCAGGTGGCCCTATGCAAAATCTTCAACTGTTTCTACAGAATTAGTGGGTTTCAGCTGGACAAGTCCAACTGAGTAAAAATTCAGGACCTGAAACCCAGAGGCCATAATAAAAAGCATTATGTATCTGTAAATACAGAAAGCAGTCTGGTAAATCTAGGTCTGAAGTAGCACAGTAGTTCTTTCATTTAATACTTCACCATTAATAGATTACTTAAATGTTGGCTTAATTAGTCATGTAGGGACAGAAATATCTTTGGGAAGACAAAGAAATGAACCCATGAAAATACTGAAATATCATCTCTCAGAAATCTCTACAAAATATGAACTCCTACTGCAGATTAAATTTTACATTATTTTCTTTCTACAGCCTGGTCTGAAAATGTCAGTTTGCATCAGCACCCTTGGGATTTAAGCTCATTTAACCAATAGAACATGAACATCAGATTTCCATCTGCCTAGAAATTTTTCCTCAGTCCACAGAAAAAATATAGTTTCTCATTGCTTAATATTACCTTGAGTAGTATATGGAGCATGCATAGGCTGACAGCCAGTCTATGAATTGCTTAGTTTAGGAGTTTTGTCTAAGGTATACCCTCATTCCTGTCTGCTCGCTGAAAAAGAACACTAAGAGTATGACTGATTGATAGTTAATATGGAAAATTACAAGCAGAATATGCTGTTCTCTTTCTTGGTTTATGACTATTTTGCCACATTTTTTTTGTGACGTCCATATTAAAATCTGATGCTTGCATAGGAAGGGTCACTCAAAAGATAGTTTCTGTTTTACTGACACTCAAATGAATTTCTTCTGAAAATGAATGAGGATGAGAAGTAAAAAATTTAAGAGATTTGCTACACATCTTATCTACATTTCAAGCTTCTATGTCATCCATCAAATCAGGATTAGTAGATTTCTTTCAAGCTCTGTCTCAGAAGATTTTTCAGTAAATGTTGAGGTCAATATTGATATACAGCGGGACTAAAATCTATGGATTTATCAGTAAACTAATAAAATGGCTGAATTTCTATTCCTAGTTAATTATTGTGATAGATGGGATCACTTTAGAGCTGGTGCTCTTCTTTATGAAATAAAAGCATCTTCATAATTTGTTTTCTGGTTTTGCTTTACATGTTTCCAGGTCACTACAGCCTGCTTACCTCACGACATTTTTGTTTCTGAGGCAGGTTGCTGAGCAGTATGCCCTCTTTAAAGGCACAGTTTTATTTTAATTTCTGTTTTACACTACTGACAGCTACAAAGCATAGAAGTCAAGTAATGATGTGCTCATTTTTATTCACCATTCCTTTCTTTTCTTTCCTCAACCAGAATTACAGTCCTTGCACCACACAAATATGCCTTGTCCTCTAAAACCAGTATATCCACAAACTTGATTTTATATATTCAGTTTGACTGGTCTTTAACTGCCAAACTGAGGGCATGAGTGTGGCTTAGCAAATGCTAAGAATCTGGATCTTTATACTTAAGAATTTTGCAGTTGAATTTAGAGTTAATATGTTTATAAACAGGGCTTTGAATTTTTTTTTTGTGATGGAATTGTATAAGCAGATGTCAGAATACTCAAACTATAAGAATTTTCAAAATATATTTCTGAAAATGGAAATTAATAATTCATTTTATTAGTTTTGAAATATTTTTATATAGATATTGCAAAACAGAATTGTGAGCATGCATGCTCATATACATACAATATTTCTGTCAACATACACATTTTCCAGGCTAATGATGGGCTGCAAAATGGAAAGATTTAAACTATGAAGACTTATGAAGTGTAAACTAATATATTCTGACATTTCTCACAATATCTCCTCTAATGGTAAATTCAGCAGAGACACTGTGCTGACTCTTAGAAGGTGAGAGGCATTTGGATTTGCATAATACCCACTCCTTAATAAATTCTTAAATTTTAATAGAAAAGATACCATACAGAAGATGCTGAGTTTTACCTGCAAAGGCTCTGTAATCCACCAAGTCAAACATCACAATAGCTACTGCTGACCAGGTAACGATCAGAGCGACAACAAGAAGCCATGCTGCTGGGGAGCTGAATGTTGTCACAAGGTCTTCCGTAACTGATTTCTTGCCCATTCTCATGGATGATGGAACGGATCCATTCTTACCATCTGTTATTGTTGTGATCGTAGACATACGTCCTAGGCAAACAGTAAAAGTAAAAAAATGAGAATGAAAAATTTGGAGCCTAAAATGCGAGAATTTGACTGCTGTATTGAAATCTGTTCTCAAAACATGTAAAATAGAAGTAAATATTGCAAAAGTAAATACTGTGTTTTCTGAAAGAAAATTTTCCTGAACTAGGACCACAATTTGTAAAGTTTATTTGGATGCAAATATGGTGAAATAGCCATGAGTGGCCTTTTTGTTTATGATGAGACATTTTTTTTAGTCTGACACAGATAGCTACAGACCTAAGAGAGTGATTGATGAAAATATCAAATATTATTACTCTCCTAAGGACTGTCTTGTTATGGGCTGTAGGCCAGAATCTTAGGTGATGTGATTAAGTGTACTTCCATTAACTGTAATGGAGCTAACGCATTTATGTCATTTGAGGTTTGGCTGGAATACTGCTGTCAAGGACGTGTACTGATGGCAATGAGAATGTTTATATCCCATTTTATAAAATAGAAACAGAAAAGATGTAAACATAAAATATCATTACACTTTGTAATGAAGCCTGCAGGCAATTTTTAAATACCTTATTTCTTACCATTTTAGGATATAATTAAATTATTTCTTTAGAAGAAAGTGTTATGAAGTCAAAGCAGGCTTAATTCCAAAAAGCATAGGTTTGGCCCTAAAAAGAAGATAGGAAGTTGAATACTAACATCACCTAAGTAAACTGTTGCTGTAAATTAGCAGTTTAATGGATAGTTAACAAGAAGTTAATCTACCTTTTCTTAGGGTATTAAGAAAAACTATTTCTCCAGAGAAGCTGTAATTATGGTGACTGAAAACTGTCAACATTTGAAATGATTTTGTATTATTCTTCCTCATAAAATAAAGTGATAACCTAACCAACCTTGGTTGGTATTTGTTTTCGATAATATAAAACAAGAGAAGTAAAAATATTAATAACTTCACAGTTCAAAACAGTAAAAGATCATGGTATTCCCCCTAGCTTAGTTTACAAATCTGTTGTTAACCTACTGTTAAACTACTGTATGATATGCTAAATATATTCCCTGTATAGGTGACTTCATATCTATAAATATCTAAAGAATGGGAGGCAAAGAGACAAGGCTGGACTCTTCTCAACATTTTGTGGTGATAGGATGAGGGGAAATGACCACAAACTGAAACACAGGAACTTCTGCACAAATGTGCACAAGAACTTCTTCACAGTGCAGTGATGGAGCACTGTCACAGTCTGCACAGAGGGGTGGTGGAGTCTCCTTCTCGGGAGATATTCAAGGCCTGCCTGGACACCTACATATGCAAGGGAGCTGCATTGGCAGGGGTTTGGACTAGGTGATCTTAAGAGGTCCCTTCCAACCCCCACAATTCTGTGATTCTGTGACTTTTTAACAACTCTCAATAAATGTCTGATTTTAGGGAACTTTGTCCACAGAGTTCTGAACTTTCAAGGAATAAGGCGATGCCTGATTTTCCCATATCTCCATTTTTCAACTTAATATCCCCTTGCAGTTAATTCGACCTGTAAAGCTAATAATTTTCTAGGATGATGAATGTAAAGAAAGTGACAGAGCTGCACAATACAAAGATCAATGGACTTTGTTTCACCTTTCACATGGAAAATGACAAACAATACTTTAGAAACTTAACCTATGCTGTAAGGTTATTGAAGATTTTCAGATGTTTGACACCATGAAATAGATGTAGTCTCTATTTGAGAATCCTTATATTAATATTCTTAAAGAAATAAATGACATATTAATCCTTATAGACATATATACATATATTTATCCGGTCAAAAATATTTTAGTTTATTATGTAGTGCATTGCATTTGTGTGTACTTACCTTACATCTAACTTTTAACTTCTTAGGCTCCTGCACAAGCATCCTAACATCCTAACAGAAAGCTGTTCTGCTAAACAGTGGAATTGTATAAGCAGAACTAGATCGACATATTCTATGTTTTTATTACTTATTCAAAATTTAATCATATTCATAAAATGTTGATTATCCTTGTTAATAATGCCTATCTACCAGAACACAAGTCATAAACTTTATTATTTTTTTTGTAATACACTTCAAAGCTATCACTGCTTCCATTTCTCCAAACGTAAATTGTGGTTTAAACACTTCATGAAAAGAGAGAAAATATTCCAGCTGAGAACCACCAATAAAGTTCAGCTTACTGAAGTCTAATCCCAAATCAGTAGCATTTTGTTGTCCTACTGCATACGAAATATAAGTAATTTGTGCTTGCAGTAGGTTGTAAATGACACATTATGACTTTTTTTTCCCTTGGGGATGTCAGTCAAGGTTTATGATCCATAAAAGAAAGTAGAAAGGTACTGTCTCCTCTTGCCATATCTGATTAGTAACATAGCATATCTTAAAAAAAAAAACAACAATAATTATATATTTGCACAGTAATTGAAGTAATTAAAATTCTGTATTTATGTAGACATATACATACAGGCAGTTAACATTGGAAGTATCATTCTCCTTGCAAAGTTATGTAAAAATAACTCCTTCCTATTCAGTGCTGCAGAGACAAAGCTGAAGTGTGATAGGTTATCTCTTGTATACTCTTGGCTGTTGACGTGGACAAGTCAAATTTCCTCTTAAAAAACAGCAAGTTATATAACAATACTGTCACAATTACAATTACTGAAGTGGAAGTGAAAAGTTGTTTACCCAAATTTGCCTGCAAATCAAGACAAAACCAAACAGTTACACTGCTTAGATGTTCCCAGCACAGGTTCTTGATGTATAATTCATGTGTCTAAGATTGGTCTCCAGTGTTGTTATAGGTTCTTTAGTGTATCAGAGGCAATCTTACTGGGCTGTCAGTCAATGTCTATGAGACAGTAACTTCTGAATCGCTCAGAGGAGTCTGGACAAGCCAGTTTAGCATAGTTAGATGAACGCTGCAGTGGGTTAGGGGATTCATGACCAGATCAGTAGACCCAGATGTAAGGGTGGCAACATATACTACAAGACTGGAGAGTGGAGCAGAAAGCTGTTACAATTTCAGCCCACTGTCACATCTATGAGAGCCTCCTGGCACTTTGGGTTGTGATTGTTACTGATTTTCAATGGGGTTAGAACCTTTTAAAAGTTATACACACATTTCATAAAAAGATTACTCCAGAGATAGATACTTTTGACTTCACATCACAATTTCTCATACACACAGAACAGCCCCATGAGGTCACAAATGTCACATTTACATCAGCAGATTGATTTGCTAAATTCCAAACTGCTGAAACTCTGAGATTATTACTAATCCTCTGTATCCCTGTTGTCACTTAGGATACAATCTGAAGACCTATAAGGTCTCATAGGCATAAATAAACCATGTCAATCAGTGACAATGTTGAGGAGAATACTGTGCAACTTTTAGAGTTCAGGGTGAGCTTGCAGTTCTGGCAGCTTACTCTTTGTGTTAGTGAGTTGAGTCCTTCTTAAGGTGTAATAAACATAGGAGTTCTGTGGTCAAGGAATGAATGTATGGGCGTTTCACTTTGCAATTTAGCATCTAGGACTCCCACTACCCTAGAAGAAAAACTAAATATACAAATATATATATATATATATACACACCCCTATATTGTGCAGACTCATTCAAATATAAAATAATCATTTCCTGTATTTATGTTATTTCCTACTTATTTCCTGTTTTACAGCCTTCATCCTGACAAAAGAATTAAAAAAAAAAATCAAGTAAAATACTTAATGTGAAATGTCATTTTAAGACTGGGTAATGCTGGGTGTATTAAAAGCAAAGGGCTAGCCATGCTGCTGAGAAAAAAGGAGTCTGTTTCTTTTTAAATAATAGTATCACTGCTAGGGCAGTTCAGCTGTGATGTGAGAAGTCTCAGAGCACTCTGCTTTAAATGGAAGAGATAGCAGATTTTGACTTCTCTATTCTGCTTCCCAGACGAACACTCCAATAAATAGGCTATAGAGTTTTTTGGATTCAGGTCATTAATAGCTCTTGTTCAACTTATTCCACTTCACTTGGAATGTTTAAATATTAGTTATGGGGGTAGGAAAGAGAAAGGATGACTGCATAAATTTACACTATATGTTAAATTCCTTTTCGAGCCTTGGGCTTTAACCCAGTGACCTTATCAATTCACTGCTCTTGCGATTAGGCAGGCAGGAATCTGAATCTACAGAAGGGAGGATGCCAGGGTGAGAAAAGGAGTAGAAACTAGAAACCTTTGGTGAAGGACTAGGCAAAGTGTATACAGTAATCTAATGCATTCTTTAAGGTTCATTTTACCACCTTCACTGAATCCACAGACCTCTGCTGATCTCACAATAATTACTCTTCTCCCAACCACACAAACACACCCAAGCCACAATGACTGTTCCTGTTGTGTAGGTGGTATGTGTGGCTAGCTATGGAGTTCTCTTTTCCTTTCTCTAATGTGGTTTCTGCACCCTTGACTTATACAATTGGAAAGGAAAATGCAGAACTGCTGCTGCAGTTAACAGTGACATGCAAAAAATAATGACAGTAATATTGTTTCCTGAAGTGGTCTATTACCTTTTGTCCAGAAACCCCTTCCCTCATTATAAGTATATATATATATGATTTGGCTAAACTTTCAAAGGCAGGAAGAGTTGGAAACTCTACATTGGACTCACAATTTTTGCCTGAATAGATTTGTTTGGGAACGATGCAATCATGGTATCCCTCAGTTAATTAAGAACCTTCTTTGATCCACTAATAAGTGTCGTGTTTCCTACTGAACAAACATAGTAATAAAAGGGTATGAGGACAAGACTTCCTAATAATGATGGAGAGGTAGATAGAATTAGAGAGAGATATCTTAAATAGGTAAATTTATTTTATCTTTGGAAGCTCCTCTCTCACCATTATTGGCATCAGACTCTGTGGGTAGGGCAAAGAGATTCAACTCAGCACAGATATGGGGGATATAGGGACCTATCATAGGTATTCTGAATTTAAAGGATCTTCTGCAAGTTGATAAGCAGGAATGTTACAAATATATATATATATAGAGAGAGAGAGAGAGAGAGCTGCATGATAAATTCTCTCTTGTGATGGTTGACTCAACCTATTTTTTGATCTTTTTCTGTTTCATAGTCCATCCTAGTATGTAGGAATGAAAGAATACTACTGGAATAACTGAAAGGAAACAACATGTAGAAGAAGTTTCACAACTGATACCAGAATATACAGATTTTGAAAATCATCATACAGGGTACTGACATATTGCTCTACTCACAGTTTATATAATTAAAGTACAAAAGGAAAAACCTGTCAACATATATGTATATGTTAGCAGACTTCTCAAAGTCAAAGGGATGCATCTTCACAAACTAATGGCTTAAAAAACTGTAACTGGGATTGTCTGTGAGGGAACATTTGCAGATTTATTGGTGACTGATAGTTATAAAAATGTAATATTCCTTTTGAAATGTGGAAAATAGGGTTGGAGATTATTCAGCAACCAATTCTACATGACAAAAGAAATAGGATACACATTATGGAATACAGAAAGGATGAAGCATGAAAATTAACTGAACACTGAATTCAGAAAAGGCACTTACAATTACATACTGCGCTGTATACTCTTTTAATTTCCTTTTCTGTTATTATATCTGTGTTGGTTTTATTTTTGATAGATAGATAGCATCTGATAATTAATGTTTCCCATTCTTTCTCCAAGGAATTATGTACAACAATCTGTTGAACACATACATCAGTTTCAATAAGAGCTAGTTTTGTATAATAAAAGATACATTCTATCAAGTCATTTCAATATCAAATTCCATGAAAATGTGAATTTTATCTAGTAAAAATAAATAATACTACTATTAATTTCTATTGCTATTATTTATTACTAACAATAAATACTATAAGTGAAAAATAGAAGACATTAATTCTGTATTCTAAGCTGTGATACATATCTTCATGTTCCAGTAACATTCTTTGCTATGTGGAAAAAAATAAAACCAAAATAAAGTTTCTTTGAAGTAATTAATTATTTAACTAATCATAATTGCATGAGCAGAAGGTGACTTTTTAATGAGATAGAGATATGCTATGATAAGAATGGGGTAAATCCATGGTAAAACAAAACAAAACAAAACAAAACAAAAAACACAGTACTTTTAAAAACAAACATCTAACCTCTGGCTCAGTTACTGCCTTTATTTCAAATTCCTGAGTGCTGGAGATTCTAGCACATTCTGGTAGAGTGAGGACTAAGCATTCGAAGTTTGAACTCATCCTTCAGCATTAGGCAATGGCCACTAATGAAGACAAAATAATGCACTACCTGGACCTGTAAGCTGTCATGCTGACAGTTCTCTTGCTCTCGATGATCTCGGTCTCACCAGGTAAACCTATGCTTTGCAAGTAGGTCTGCTGACTTTGAAGTACCTGCTCATAGCATGAGGTGATCATCGTAACTAATGGATCAAACTGGAAGATCAAAAAGTCCAACAAAAAATAGTTTATTTCTGTTACTGCTTCTCCACTACTCTTTCTTTGTAATTCCACTCACATGGAAACAGAACCCTTCACTTTGAGAATTCATTAGGTCCTGATGCTTATGTTCTACTTGGATTCATAGTTCTTCCATTGTGAAATCATAACAATTTCCTCATCAATATATTATGAGTACTATGGTAATTCTAAATAGGAAAGAGCAGTAAGAGAAAATGAACTTTTAAGAAACTGACTATTTTTTATGAAATGCTGTTTATAATAAAAAGGGGTAATACAATGGGGGAGGAGTCTTTTTTTAAATGGAATATTTCTTCAGAACCTTCTGCGAAGAGCTGGTAGTTCAATGAAAGAAACAGTGAATACTGAGAAAGTTTCAGTGCTTTTAAGTTTTCTTACAATGTTTTGATATTTCTTATACAATGCACCATATACCTGGTATAAATCACTTTCTGAACTGATTAAACAGTTGAAGCACAGCAGTTCTTCATCACACTCCAAGAATATAAAATCAAAATACTTTTAAAGATCATATTTTCCATCTAGCTACAATTTTTTGAAGGCATGTATCTGTTCTTTCTTATTCCTCCACTTTTTTTTCTTTTTCTTTTTCTTTCCTGAGAACAGCAACAGAGATCACCTTAAAGATACCTCTGTGCATATAAAAAAGTGGATGTATATCATATATTGAGCTGTCTTACATAGTTAACTTCTTTCCATGCAGATTTAGATTATGGCTTTGGACCACAGCTGCAAGCAAGGAGCAAGAATCCGTTGGGGCAGCCTGGGCTTCACTGCCACAAGAGCTCTCCCTGTCAAGGGGTGGGGTGGGGTGGGAAAATCCAAGATATAGCTATGAAGTTTTTGTTGTTGGTGGTGTTTTTTTTGCCTAGGAAAACTTAGATTATGAAATGTGACAGTAGGAAAGAAAAGTAAATTCACTAAAGTGTAACAGAAAAAAAAGGTCTACAGAAAATTATGATAATGAAAAAGGAAGGATAAATAATCAATGAAAGGACTTTCCTCTCAAGACAGATTGACCCTGCAAGGAAGAGTAGGAACAAAATTATTTCAAAACAGCACATCCCACAGTTCATAGCCCCTGAGAAGAGGATGTTTGTAAACATCTGCAATAGGCAGTGTTTGTATTTCTTTGCATGTTTTGATTTCATAGTCCAGTAGAGCACTGGTTGATACTTCACAGTAAGTGAAGGAAAATTTATCTTGTACATCTTTCTAAGGAAGTATAAAAAATACCTTTGCTTCATTCTGAAATTGCCTATAAAGAACATTATGCTGATATTACTTTTAACCTTCTATCTGTTTTTTGTTTTGTTTTGTTTTGTTTTGCTTTGTTTTCCTGTGTGCATATAAATTTCAAAGAGTTTTTGCATTATCCTGGTTATTATTCAAGTATAACAGGCATAGAGGGGATGAGCAGTTATTAGCAGCTAAGAGATTCTCTCTGTTGTTGAGCCTGCTAAAATAGTCTTGTATGACACTGTATTGTGAGCTTCTTTATAACAATTCACTTCTGAAATAGCTTCAGAAAGAAAAGGACAGGAAGGAAAGCCCTAATGTCCAGGCTTAAAAGACAGGGCATTTTACTGGGAAATTGTATAGCTCATTTTATTTACAGCTCTATTACTTTGTGTAGTGATTTCTTGAGAACTTAGAAGACCACTGAGTTAGCAATAATCAACATATATTACTCCTATAAAAACAAAACTGCAAAAAGCACAGTAGATCATACTGAATAAGAAAAGTGCCATTTGCTGCATGTTAAACCAGCAGCCAACCGTGGCTAAGGGACATCAAGCTGTTCCCTTTTCAAAGGGCAGTAGACCATGACCTGTGAGTTGGAGATTTACACCTTTCTGTTTGAAATGCCGAATCAATTTGACTACTGTTCTATATTTTCGTTTAGAAATGCTGAGATTTGTTCAAGAATTTCCTGTTTCTTTTCAAATTCCCCACTATGCAGGTAAGAAAAGAGTGTAACTGACTTCTAAACATACAATACTAAATTATCAGTATTTGGAAAAATTCATTATTTGTTCTGTTCTTCACAAGATACTTTTTATTAATTGGTGGTAATACATTCCCTTCTTTGGAAACAAGTTATTGCTGTGAAACAGTAAAAAGATTCTTTACCTTTCTGCTCATTTTAGAATTCTGACATGTATGAAAGAGATGCCAAAGGGTTGTTCAGGCATAGTTGTGAGTAGATATAAGCTGAGAGGTATATCTTATCTTATAAAATGTCAAAATGAAGGTTAGAGGAAAATGGTTGCCATTTATCTTTAAATACCATGAAACCTTCTGAAGCAACAGCACTGTATACTTCCTCTTTGTTATTTGTTTTTGGAAACTCAACTTCATACAGCCCTAAAACAGTTATAAGGGATTAGAGAAATACACTGATCTCTTTCCCTGTTTAAAAAAAAAAGCAAACACAAAAACAAACAAACAAAACAAACATATCCATTTAGATGTTCTCATCTGTAAAATAATGATACTTATAATAAATATTGAAGGTCTTAAGGATAAATACTAGGTTACAAATATCTGTCTTCACTCCCAGCAACTATGCCACTGTACCAGTATAAAGAATCTCTGTAAAAAAATTCCAGATCTGTGCTTTTTCATGTGGAACTAGCATAATCTCTCACATCTGTGTCTTTGAATAATTAACAAGATTATTTGCTTGATTTTTTGTATTTCAAGCTAGTTGTAGTTAGTTATAGTACATAACAAAGAGGAGCTGTTGAACAAAGTACCACCTTTTGTCAAGGAGTCTAATAAAAAAGTAGTAGCAGAAGTCTTCATCAAAATGGCTTCTTTGAAGTCATATTTTCCCCTCTTCTTTGCATCTGGAGGAATCCTGTGGAAAGTATTCCACTGGATTCAGGACAAGAAAGATTCTTTAACTGACATGGGGATAGAATTCAGTGTTAGATAACAGTTACAGGATTACATCATGGACAAATTTTTGAATATGTGTAACACTTATGGAATCAACTTTGATGAGAAAAGATCACAGAATATTCATGTACAGGTATGAAGTCTTATGTCTCTTTTCTCCCTATGCAGATGTTTTTACAGCATCTCCTCTACACACTTAAAAAAGGAAAAAACAAGACCAAATAGATTTCTTTGAAGGTTACCTGAGGAATAAACAAAATCACTTCAGTAATCATACCCATTCCCTGCATCCTTCCTCCTGACAGCTCAAATCTATCTGTTGTCAGCTGAGCAAGGTTGTGAACAAATTTTAGAAATTATTAGAGACATCTGACTTTTATCCAGAAGTAAATTAACAACAAATGAGACTATTAGAGAGTATGTCTTGTACCTGTGCCTAAACCCTGAGGACTTCTAACATTTCTGATTTTCACACTAACACATTCTGAAGAAATCAGCCCAGAAGGATTGCTCAACAGCACAATGAATAGCCTAAAGATTGGTTTAGGGACTCCTGCTTCTGTGACCTGGAAACCAAGCCTCAAATTCTCATCATCTAATTTTATCTATTATAGGAATCCAGAGACTGAACTGCACTTTAAATCTTTCTAGCACATCTATTCAGATCTCTGCAGAGCAAATGAGATAAAATAATAAAGACCTTACCTGACCAAACAGATGTGAGAGTCTGAATGGTCTCTAATTTATCCCAGTGATAAATATCAAGAAGTGGTTACCTGGTTACATTATTCAGCTCCAGAAATAGAGCCATTCTCCATAATAATTCATAGAAATATCCCTCAGCAGACAGTAATATATCCACATGACATATAAAATGAAACCTGAAATGTTCCCTATGTCCCAAATGTGTCAGACTGTGCCTAGTAACAGTAAGACTATTCTGTCCTTATGTATGGACAAGTCTAGAATAAGATTGAGGCACAGGCAGATACTTTTCTATGCCTCTCCATTGCTATAAATCTGAAGAAGCTATGAAATTCAAATTCAAAATTTTGAGGCCAGCTCTTACTTTCTCTTAGGAAAAAAAAAAAAAAGTACTTTTGTATGAAAGGCAATACATTGATGCGTGCACTTAAAATTTCTAATGGTTTTATTTCCAAACTATAACTGAAATTCCTAGTTCTAAATCAACTCTACATTGAAAGATAATTGTAAGTTGTATTAAAGGCAGGGAAAGAACCAAGAAGTGAAAGGCTATTAATTTTTTGTGTGCCTGATATTCGTATTATTATGTGGGCAACATAATATCTTTCTTTAGTCTTTACTGGTATATGATAATAGCATCATACAACCATTTCGACTTACGGAAAGAGAAATGGCAGAATTATCAACTGATTAATCTAGCTCAAGAGTTTTTTGTTTCCTACAGTAAATGCAAACTTAATTTTCTAACTGATATGGTAAAACCAAACCCCAAAATAATGCTTTTTACTTTACAAATACATTTGTCAAAAACTCAATCTTAATGGTTTCCACATAAAGAAATAACGTGATAATTTAAATTCAACATTTTTTTCACTATGTAGAAAATTGCCAGTGTTTGTACATAACATAGTCCTATTTTTGTGAATATATCTATTTCTTCAGTATTAACTTGCTGTATAAAAAGTAAAAATGGTTTCCCCTACCTTCTTGAAAATATAAATGTTTACCCACATAAAAGCTATAATACCTGAGGAGGATGTTTTCAATATTGAGTCAGGAGCTGGTAAGGAAAAAAATAATTTGGATTCATGGTTTGATTGTTAAATGATCCAGAGAAGTGACATCTTAGTCCTGAAAATAATTTATATGAAAGATTTACTTGTAGGTTAATAGTCCCTTAAACTTATTTGGTGACAGATAAGATAAAATTATTTTCTGGATTCAAAGTACCTAAATCAAATGATGATTTAAAATATATATATATATATAGTATCTATCTGAACAGAGTATAATTTATGCTACTTGCATTGAGCTCCTAAGCATATAAACTAAAATAGGGAGAATGCATTAATGATAAACCTGCAACATTTCTTTTAAATTAGGTTCTTAATTTTAGAAGCAAATTCAAACTATATATGCCTGTGCATAACATAGAGTATTGCAAAATATTCATTAATTTTAATTCACTTTAATTCCATTTCTCTAATTAGTACTAGTGTAAAAATGGAACAAAATTGTTGAAAGAACTCTGAGGAGCCTTTTCTGGGCACCTACCTCTCTGCCTTATGCATGGATATTTCATCCAGTTACTTACATTTTCAGAATGTGTATATTTCTCAAGGACATAGCCCCTCTTAGTTCCTGTGTCTGTACTAAAATATTAGACACAAAATTGAGTTCCCCCTTATTTGGTCATGGAAGATAGAATAACATCTAAGCAGACTTCAGTAAAGCAGTCCTCAAATATCAGTGATGTATCTTAGAGCAGAAGTAAGCCTTTCCACTTTCTAATGGAATAGTAAAAAAAACATTCAGTATCTTAAAATCTCACCTCAGTGCAGTTTAAATTACTTAATTCTGAGAAAATCAAGATCTTCATTCCAAGATGGCCTCGCCATGTTACTGCTAACTGGAACAGAAAATTAAATACAGCAGGGAAAAATTTGGATCTAATTGGAATGATTGTTTCCTTATTTCATTTCATGGATTCTAAATCAAATAATGTTTAGCAACTGCTGGAATCATGCACAAAGTCATCACAAAACCATTCTGCTATCATCAAATAGTAACACCCCCCATAAGGTCTCTGCAGTAGCAAATCCACATAGTAGGAAATCCAATATTTGTAGCCCATGCAATCAGCAGGTGCTGCAGAGCTTCATCCCCACTAAAGTGCCTTGCATGCACATTAGATACTTGCAAGACCTCTATAAAATTTCTGGCATTTTTTCTGAGTCTTCGCTCAATAACTTTTTTGTGCCTCATTCCCTGATTCTCATGGCAATAGAAAAAGAGAAGAGCAAAG
Source organism: Odontophorus gujanensis (assembly GCA_013399175.1). NCBI lineage: Eukaryota > Metazoa > Chordata > Aves > Galliformes > Odontophoridae > Odontophorus > Odontophorus gujanensis. The sequence goes on along the minus strand of VXAB01008370.1, from coordinate 50,659 downwards.
TTGCACACCTACAGTGCAAGCCTAAGCATGATGACTGAAAAGAATATTTATACATATCTGTGACAATTTCACCCAGTTCCCTTCAACTAACAGGAAAAATAAACAAACAAACCTTTTGTTCATTGATTCACCATGGGCTATATCAATGAAATAGAAACAGCACCTGAAAGGACATTTTTCATCCTGTTATTACTTTTCATATTACATATGCTGTACTCACAGACCTTCTGTTGCTTAAACATGTCCCATGGAAACCCAGTGTTTTCAGATTCACTAAACATCCACACTGTCCCATATACATGCCATATACAAAACACATAACACTGCTCTGGGTATTTTTAAAGGCATTCAGATTTGGATTCATTTGCCTCTAGTCTTCTAACATATATCTTACCTCCAGCTTATAATGAGGTGAGATCATACTACTTCTATTTGAAAGAAAAGAAGCAATGAAGCAATTAAGTCAACAGAGAATGTCTGACAGGAGACAGAATTGAGCCCACATCTCTCCTTCTAACTTCTGGCTCATTACACCTCTACACTGTGTATAGTTTAAGCTAAATATAGAGCGTATCACAGATTTTCTCTGAGTGCCATTGTTCATCTCTTTTGTCTTTTCAAGGTGTTTGTACACATTCAACATGTGTATAAAGTTTCCTTCGGTGCTTTTTTATTTTTTTTTTAATCTTGGATTTTAAGTATATCAAAGCTACAGTTACTTTCTTATTTCAGAAACATTCCAAGCAGTTCTCTGAAGTTTCTTTAATATTAATACGGCAGCCTCAACTCATATCTTTGCTAGTATAATGAAAAGAGATAGAGACGTCCTCTGCAGATTTAGAAGTTGATAGTCCTTCCTAAATTTTTTAAGAAAGCTTTGGAGAGCTACTTAGTTATTCTGTGTATATCAATGCAAGATTTTGCAGGCTGTTATATTCTGGTCAAAGGGCCATTCATTATCTAACCTTTCTTTATTAATTTCCTTTCCTATTATATCAATAGAGTGCAGCTTCAGCTGTAATTAGATAGGCACTAATAAATAAAAAATGCATACTTTCACATTTATTGAAGATGAACATTTACGTTACAGTTGATATTTCATCCTTACGGCTTATGCAGACGATATTTTTACAATCACAAAACTGATAATCTTTCACTCACTAACACAATTCATCCCCAGAAAAGTACCATGCATACAGAACGCAACTAAAGTACTATAATGGAAGACAAGAATAGACACAATGTGTATATAAAATAATTGAGTGACTAACAATGTGCAATATTCACATGGTAGAATACTGAAATAGAAGTAGGCCGTAAGACATTTGATACTGTAACTTAACCCTGTTGTGATTAGAATTAAAATAGAAGTACAAACATTAGTACAAAGAAAAAGTCAAATGGGGCAATAAGTTAAACGAGTCTTATATTTCCATCAGTTTACAATATACAGAAGGGATAAAGGAGAAAGTTCAAATGTTAGGCAGAATAAAGAATTCTGATCATTTCTTGGCATTTTATTTAAGTTAGTCCTTAGGCCGGGTGCCATGTGGAAGTGTGAAAGAATCTGTGTAGGATGAAATTCTTCAAGAACTTTACTCACATACCACATAACATCCTGTGCACTCCCCAGGACCCACGCAGGCAAGCTGCCTTTGGCAGAGCATTGGAGAAATGCTAAAATGCCTTTAGGTTTCTTTCACCATTAAGAACTATGACAAAAGCTTCACACCACCTAAGCAGGCAAAAAAAACTTAAATAAGACTGATGTCTCATCTACAGCTGAGTCTGTTTCCATGTCCATTTCAGCAGTTAACTCCCACTCAACCTGCTGATTTGGTCAGGAGTGGTATTGTAACATTTTAAGGGAAACTCATGAGACATCTACTGGGGGAGAGAGATGAAACTGCCTCCAAATGGTCAAGCCAGATTTTTTTTCTCCTCCATTTCCAGAAATGCTGTCACCCGGAGGACTACAATCCGACAGTCCTTTGGTATTCTGTCCTCAGAGGGTGCTATTCCAAACCACTACAATAATGGAGGATCATTATCTAGAGCTTGTTAAAGTCTTCATTCCAGTGGTCAAGTACTGCAAATCCCTTTATTAGATTCTGTGAGTATAAGGAAAGTGCCATGGAAAGAAACTTGTAATGGAAAAGAAAATTCTGGGGCTTGAGTTATGCACAGCATAGTTCTATCCCAGCTGATGCCTCAGTTCACAGTGTCCTGCAATTATCACCTATTGACAGGTGTTATTCCTCTACAGAAAGAAGCATAGGATAAAAAGAGAGAGAGTGCTTAGCTATACTCATATTATCAAAAGCTGAGTATAACTTTTATACTGGATAAATTCTGGTGATGCATGTGGAAGGGAAAGGAGGAAGACCACGAGCCAGTAAAATTATATTTGTGCAAGAGATCTCTTGAAAACAAGTAATCTGCATGCAGGGAGGTTCACATTCTTCATATTTATATCCAAAAAATTGTTGATGAAGTACTGGCTATAAAGTCAGTGAGAAATGCAATAATTTATAATTCCATATCCTACCACTTCACTGTCATGTAAGCAAGCTGGAAATAAAAACAAGATAAATAGTTTTGCAACCAGAAATCAGTGAGCAATTTACTAAATGATAATAAAAAGACAAGCTTTTTCATGTAAAACATGTTCTACTTTTTCAGTCAATGACACACTACTGTAGTTCTAGTGTTATTCAAAATCACTGAAAATATTATCTCCAAAGAGTTTGAGAATAAATGATAATATTTCTGCATTTAAAGTGGAAGAAATGTTTGATTCTTCTAATTAAAAGAATGAAAGCAATGAAAGAAAATACTGAGAGCAAACAGCAAGTCCTGACTATAACTGAAAACAAGATAATATTTTCCTAAACAAAATCCAGAGATTTAGCAAACTCCATGAAGAAAACTTAAACAAAAGATCTAAGTGGGTGTACCTGCCTTTTGAAGAATACAGATTATTCAGTTATACAAAGTGAAACAATTCTCAATGAAACCATAAAGATAACAAGGATTGTGTTAGTAACAGAAGCAACAGTGATTTCAAAGGTATTAACTTGACAGATTTGGTGAGCCCTCAAATGTAAAAGAGTTTATAGTAAATGGTAAAAGTAGAATAAAAATAGAATTGATGTAGAAAGAACAGTGGAATGTGATGTTCAAGAATATTACTGTAGAGCATAAATCCTCTAAAAACATGAACACCTCAGCTGAGTTTTCATTGACATTGACTTGAATTAGTAAATCTGTAGGAAACTAATATGACAACTATTGCTATGAAGGAAACTTTCAAAAGCGTGCTGAAGCTGCTGAAGATTTTACAGTATTATCCAGAAGAATCACAGACCTTAAGACAGGGTGCAACTCTTTATGAAGTGCACTAGGCTTGAAGACTTTAACATCCTCATTTCTCTATTTGAAGAATACACAAAATATTTTATTTCAAAAAGAATTAGTGTTAAATTTATGCTTAATTGATGTTTCCATAAATAAAGCATATTTTAAATGAAAATACACATACCTCTGGTTTTGCTTATGTTAAAAGTTGAAAACTGAGGAAGAAGGAATGCAGTGTACAAACAGGAATTCAAAGGCTATTGTAAATACTACATTTTCTTTTAGCACACATTTTCCTTTTTTTTTCTAACTTGATCTTAGATGGCTATTCTTATGATAAAAAAAAAAAAGAAAAATACGTGTGATTTTATTTAGTTTCAGTTCTCAGTCTAGGGATTGATCGTCACATTACACAGTGCCCCAGGCTGCTCAGGTATCTGAGAAAATGAATATTGCTGGGAGGAAAACAGATTTAGGGAATTTTGTAAAGATTTCCTAATACAAGCTTTATTTCACTGTTCCTTTCTAGCTATTAACACAATAACCTAATATTAATCATAACCATTTTAAATGTCCAGTGTAGCTACAGAACCAGGATCTGAGATGTCTGCAAAAGTTTTTTCACCTCCTACAGGACAAGAGGAAAGGTCTTAATTCCTACTTATTCATGCAATGTCACAATGGCAGGGAGGAGTAAAACTGGCTGAAAATAAGATTCAGGATTTTTTTGCTACTTAAATAATTTCACCTAGTAAATTCTTCCCTCAAAAGTTATAGTTGACACTGGAATTTCTCCAATGCAACAGATCTACACCCATTTTAAGAAGAAGATGCAAACCAAATAATCTGTCTATTTTCAGGGAAAGAAGGAGCACCTGAAAGATGAAATGCTGTTTGCATTTGAGAAGTGCTAAGAAAATGTAAACAGATGAATGAAAATAACAATGGGAAAGCGGCTGAGTTTGCAGATACAGGAGATAAAGCATGAAAACCTTATAATGTTTGTAAATAATCAGTATCATAGAATCATTAAGGTTGGAAAAGACCTCCAAGGTCACCAAGTCCAACCATCAACTGATCCTCACTATGCCCAATAAACATATCACCTCCCATTGCAGAGAACAGTATCTGCCAGAGGCACATACACACGTATCAACATACGTGTGCCTAGTGCAAGGCAGAATGGGGAGCAGAAAAAGTGAACATATTGCCACCAGAAGCTATGATGTTATCCAAGAGGTGGTGGAAAATTTCTTCCCTTGGTCATCCAACAGCTCCAGAGCATGAGGAAGCAATGAGCAGGGTGGGAGCCCAGTTGCTGAGCTGTAGGACATTCAATACCTCTTAGAGCAGCTCAGGGCCATGAGCAGAAGAACTGTGTGGGCTAATTGAAATTTTCTCCTCACTGATCAGTTTATAAGACAAAATCTATCACTTATCATTGTTTTGCCGGTATAGTAGAAGTTATCTTAATTAACTAATTCACATAACATTGCGCTTTACCACCCTCACCCCATCCCCATCCTCACTAAAATATTTATATACACATTTAGTTCACTTTTCCTTTTAAAAGTGTGCTAAATCTTCAGCAATACCTGTAGCTAATCTTGAAGAACAAAAAGTCTTTCTTGAAATCATGTTCTAAAAAATTTGCCACTGCTTTTCATATTTCCAAAGATATTAAGGATCCTTCTTCCCAGAGTAACTACAACCTAGGAAAGTTTCCCTTGTGATATTTTTTGCATTAATTCTATATAAATCACTAAAAGTAAACAGAAAGTCTAGAAAAAATCTAGAAAATTCTAATTCAACAGCAACTTGTAAGCAAAATATATCAAAGTTTTGTGATCAAATCTCTGGATTTAACATCTGGGCAGAGAGCCCTACTTTAAGGGACAGAGAAAGCAGATTGGGAAAGAAGAGCTGTTGACCATTACTGATATGGAAATTTGTTGCTACGTCAGGTTTACCAACAGAAGAACGAAGCAAAAAGCACTGTTCTACCTCAGAATACACTCTCCACTACCAAAATAATGTTTTTATCAACTTTCATAGTGGTTGTGACACAAATTAGAAGTGGTAGAAGTATGCAGTAGTTCTGCACCATGTGATAGTCAGCCATCCAGTCATGTAGTTGTGCCATGCAGAAAGGGGCCATGTTTGTCAGAGACCTTTAGCTATTAATAACGGCGCGACTATATTCTTGTTGGGTAAAAAAAATAAGAAAGTAAGAAAGAAAGAAGAGCAACAGTAAAGTTTTAAAGACAGGATTCTTGTTTCGTATACCTGCTTGTGAAAATTTCAAGATTTTTACTCTTATCATGAATGATGACAAAAAGAAAAAATAACAAAAACCTCTATGAGAAAGATTTAAAGTTTTTCCTTAAAACAAACAAACAACAACAACAAATAGTTAAAATAAATTATGCTGATTTCAAGTTACAGTTGCTGATTTTATACTGAAGTTTAAAAAATCTGAAGTAGATAGCCTGAACTTCATCATACATGTGATGCTGCCCCTTTGGGATGTAAAGTTGTAATACGTGTCAAGTATGCTTATGCACCTCCTCAACTGACTTCAGTAGCAATTCCAAAGATAAATCTGAAGCCAAAAGTAAAAATTAAGGCTCTAGCCATTATAGGAGGAAAAGGTTAAAGTAAAATGAGGATCTTAACATTTGAATAATGTATAAAATTATGCCTCTGAAACAGTAAAATAGTTACCAGAAAACTATATTTATGGTAACTGTCAATTGTGAATAACCTCATAACAGAGATTGAAATAAGATTTAGCCTTCCTGATGTGCACAGAGAAGCACAACTTAAATCTACATAATGGAATAAAGGGGAAAAAATGAGTTCATTTACATACCAAAGGAGGCTACAAAGCTGGGATTCATTGTACCTTTGACAATTTGACTCCAGGCAAAGGTACAGAGATACTTTTGAAGTTGTGAGAACATAAGCATGTACAGGCAGTAGCAGGTCTTTACTTATTACATATTTGTAAAGGATTTTTTAAAACTATCTTTGAAGATAGAAAAAGGAGACTTCTCCAGTGAGAAACTTTCTCTATGCCTGGCATTTTGTATTTTCTTTCTTATGGAAAATGATTTAATGTAGCACCAAGCAGAACTCTCAGATCAGAGACAAATTCATAGTGCTCTGTAAAACTGATTCTAAAAAAAGCCTGAATGAACAACATGACTCAAGCAGGAGTGGGGTATATATACATATTTTTATATATATGGGGACTTAAATCCATAGCTTTTTCACTCAGATTCCTAAAAGTAAAGCACAGCACTGCCCATTATTTGAGCAACTGAACTGATTTGACTGTATTTGTAATATTGGGCAGTTTTAGTGTAAGAGACAATTTTCAGTGAAAAAAATCCCCAGTGTTGTGTACAGCTTTGCTGTTTAGCATCCTGTACCTTACGTGATCTGTTTTGTTAGTTCAGCTTTTTTTCTCAAAATCTAGTGAGTCTGCATATTCCCACTCAATGAAGCCTGAACAGTTACATCTTAATGCACCAAAGTAAGATTTACATAATGAGACGAGACTAAGACCAAAATATAAAATAATCAGAATTTTGAATGAAAATATTTAAAGCTGTTGAGACAGTGAGATCAAATGGATAAGCATAGATGGCCATTCATAATTCACCTTTACAGCTCAGATTCCCTTATCTACTTCATGATGTCTGTTCTCAGTGTGATCTTTGCCATTATTGTTGTTTTTCGCCTATTTATACACCTGCAACTGTTGAAGACATTTCATTATTAATTTTCAGTAGTTCTTCAGGAGTTCTACTCAAATGATGTTACATTCTGGGAAGGCAGGAAATTGTTGCTGCTTTTTAAATTACGAACCAAATTTTTTGTTTTTATTAAATGCTTTTAAAAATTATTCTTTTAAGAATTAATTTGAAATTAAGAGAACCCATAGTAAGGGCTTCACTTTTATACTACTTTCTATTGAATTCACTTTTATTTAAATTAAAAACTGTGATCGAGTCATTAATGTTGTGAAGAAAGTGAAACAAATGACCAAGGTGCTGGAAAAACCTGGCTAAGCAGATGAGAGTCAGACAAAACTAGCCACTTTTTGAGAGCGTAAGTTGTTTGCAGATGCGAAGAAAATTTCCTTCTATTCAATTTATTTTACTGCTTGAACTCAATTATTATCCTATTCTAAGTCAAAAAGCAACTAGAAGTTAAGAAATATAGATATGTGTTATTTCTCTAATCTTTGAATAATCTTTGAAAGAAAATATTCTTGTAGGATGCAGTAGCTGAAAAAATTACAAAAGCACCATATTTGTTTAATAAATCATTTAGCTTATCAAAACATGCTCAACTTAATTTCCCCTACATATCCATAACATTTTTAGTACAAATATACAGTTTTTAAAATGTTATGTTTGTATCATTTTAATTGAATTTCGATTTCCTTAATGAAACTTGACAGAAATCAAAAGTAAAAATAAAATCATTATTTAATAAGAAAAAAATGTCTAATACATACTAATTTATATTCTCTCTAAGATTAATAGGAACAAATCTACCAAGAAAGGCTATATTCTGTAAGCAGTATTATTAATCAGTCAGTAGGAATCAGTCCTTCATTTCCATTCTTTTTCCTGGACAATAAATGCAAAAATGATATTAAAATTGCTGTTTTCAAATCCAGATTTCTTGTTTGGTGATTTAAATCATGATTAAAATAAGTCATTCAAAAGGTTTTCAATTATTTTAATTTAAAGCAATCCACCCTCTCCTGTTTTAAACGCCATTTAAACCAGTAAAATGAGTACTGTCTACTAGCTCAATCTGCTTAAACAGAGCAGAAATTGGACCGTACTGACATCAGAGAAAACGGGAAAGCTTTGCCATTCCCACATGCAGTTGCCCTGCCTTGCAGAGAACAACTCCACGTTCTCTATCCTCGGTGTGTCCCGGGCTGATGCCATACCTGCAATATGAAATGTAGTTTAACCTAAATCAAACTCTGCTCTCCAGAACAGAACACAGATTTTGAAGGTTTCATTATGGCAGCAGAAGCAGCATGAAACCACCCTTTAGTGTTTACACTGTAGGCAATGAGCAAAACCTCTCAAAACACGTATAGAATAGCTTTTATTCTAGGTTTAGCTAACTGATTGGCAATTTTGAGAATCTAACAGGTTGCATAAGTTTCATTTTGGAATCAGTGGGAGGTGGACACACATGAACGGAAATGTTGCCAGGCTTTTAAACCTCTCTCTCATTATATAACTAACTATAAAATATGTTCCAAATGCTTTTGAACACAAGGTTCTTTAAAAGAAGAATAAGATAAATGATCCAACATGTATTCCCAGCATTTACACATAGATAAGCACAAGTTAGCTGCACGGATGACTTAAAGAACATCAGAGGTCAGTATCATGACACATTAGATTATGATCTGGTTTACAGGTTTTAGGTCTTCCACTGCCTATATCCAGTTCAGTTTCCAGTGGGATCCCTGAAGTAAGGGTTTGATAAGAGTCTCTCTGTGCTTAACTAAGCATGCATGCATAGTTAGAGCTGTGAGTAAAAATGGCCTCTAATTTTAAGTCTGAGAATTAGGCTAGCAAATTTGGCCACAGATCTGCGTGCCTCAGCAAGATACAAGAGGGGACACAATGTTCCAGATAGAGCAACCAGCTCAGGTGTTCAGGACATAGGGCAGAGGGAAATCCAAGGTTTGTGGAATTTCAGAGAGAATGTGCAGCTTCTGTTACCGCAGAGGGTTTACATTTTTACAGGCAACTCTGAGTTTTCTTTTTTTCTTTTTCCAGATAATAATACTGTTGACTGTGCCCAGTACTTTTGAATGGGAGCAGACTGGTTGCTTCAAAAAAGTAATTGCCAAAATTATCCTGTTTTCCCTTGTCCCCTGCAAAAGGCATGCTATTTTCTTCCTTGTCAACACTTGAGGCATGAAAAAGATGATATCCTTTCATATTGAAAATTGTCTTCTTGCAAATAAATTCTATAAAAACTTTCTTACAGTCTAACTAAAGAATAGGAAACACCTCTCATGGCTTAGTCAAAATGAATAATAACAACGAATAATCTAATCCAATTCATTCACCTAGGCTGCTTTTGCTGTCAGCAGAACTAGCAGCACTTCGTGAATTACCATGAAAAGTAGCTGTTTCCCTTTTGCCAACAGTGACTTTCCTAAAGTTTTTGCCTAATGGAGATTGTTGCTAGCTTCTGGCCATTGACCTTCTGAAGTCTTTATCAGTTTACCCACTGACCCTTGTGTGTTATTTCCCATATTCTATCAGGTTTCATATATATTCATCTTCAAACATGCAGATCACATTAAATCCACTTTTTGAAATGTTCTATATCTTAAAACTTTCTGTAGTTATCAAACAGCCAGAGACAAGAACCAAAATCCAGAAGCTAATTTGGAGTTTGTCACTGACAAGCTGCCTGTAGCCTCAGGGCTCACCTGTCTCCTTGCAGCCTACTCTGAGGAAGAGGAAATGTGTAGTTGCATAGCTCTCAGTAACAAAATAAGGACCAAATTGTCACTCATTGTCTCATTTCTGTTCAGTGCCTGCTTCTCTCTTGCTCCACTGGGGAAATAAATTGTGGCAGACAAACAGCTGGCAGAGAAATCTTGTCTTTCCACTCTCCTCACCTCCCTGGAGCAGATCAGTGCACAGCCTCCAATGCATTGCAGCAAGCAGGAGCTCTGAATGCCTCTAAGCCTCTGCTCATTCTTCCATGTGTGGGAGGAAAATGTACCAGGGGATGGCCACCGACCTTGCTCTGTGACCTGCGGTAGATTGGGCTAGCAGAAAGGACCAAGTATAGGGCAGCTGCTGCTGCTATTGCACACATACAGATTAAACTGTACATTGGTACAGACCATTTCTCAGAGCAGCAAGGCTTTCTGTATTCATATTTCAGTGGTGGCAGCTCTGTGTGCGCCAGCCCAACCCCCATGTTGTTCATATTCCCTTATGTTCATAAACACAACATAGGAGCATAAATAGATACCCATGTCTTTCCAGGCAAGCTCCTAAGTGGTCATAGAAAAGACTGACATTTACAGAAATCTCAGTAGCAGCTGAAATAATAATAATAATAAATAATTATAATGGTAATAATCATAAGTAACAACTAGTACAATTCCTGAGAACATTACAAAGACAGAGTAGTCAGTATCCCTACTGAGCATTTATTTGTACAGTTTTTTGGACTTCCAGCTTTCAGTAGTGCAACTCATTGATTGCAGTTAGATGTACTATGAGGATGCTGAAGATAATCCCTTGGAATTTTCTGACTATTTGCCAGCAGGATAAGTAGGGCCTGGAAGCTTTCTCAGGACATTTATAGGTTGCTGTCTTCACAGGTCTCTTTTTTGCATTTTGCCAGGTATACTTCACCAGTAAATCTGAACTTCTGAACATTGTTGCAATAACAAAAAGGCAGCATATGTGCCCTATGGTTCAAGTAGTCATTGCTTAGTGAATACATTTTTAAGCTTACTTTTGTCATTACCATTACAGTGACAACCTGAAAGAGCATCCCATCAGGCCATTGTATCTGCCTACCATAGGCCATGGTATTGGCTGTCAGAAGAAGATATCTTGAGATGTGCACCAATGGCTGACCATCTCCCTTAACCAGAATCCACACTGGCCATGACAGCCCCAAAGCCAGCACAGCTCTTTACACATCTTTGCTGCAGGATAGTACTCTCTGATATGTCAGAAGGGTGCTCCAAAAAAAAATCTGAAAAAGTCAGAAAGGCATTATATGAAGCAAGAAATTATTTTTGTTGTTGTTTGCCAAACTGTAAGTTTCTGAATTTTAGACTGGAACTTTTGTTTGTGACTGCCAAGAGTAGCTCCAGGAGAAAATAAACTGCAGTGAAACATTAGTCCAAGACTAAATTCTTAGTTTTCTACCATGAGTACAATTTCCATCTTGTGGATCAAGTTTAAAAATCAGCCAATCTATGTAAACGTATTTCAAATATAAAAAACAACAGCTAGTCTCTGGCGAATTTACCTGCCCTGCTGAAGGTCGGGTACTGAGGAGATGATTGATGCCACTTGTCACCTGAAGTCTACTGCTTTGCACAGTCATAAAGGCAGCCAGACACACAGTGTGATAGCTGAGGAACATTGTAAACACTGTAAACACTGTAAAAACATTTTCACATCCCATGCTTTAATTTTTTTAGTATCTTTTATCTTCTTTAATTAGCAAAGTTATTGAAAAGTCAATTTCAGACTGAAAAGTCTTTTATGTTTGCTACTAATTTCAAACAAAGATTCTTGTTTTTTGTTGCTTTATTTTGCTTGAGAAGCCTTGCATGAAGTAATTCCCTAATGCTCCTCTGTGATGATGTCAACGCATTTTGTAAAACAAATATAATTTTATAGGTTTCTTGATAACGGCTACTAAGTAACAAGTTATAAGTAATTAACTAAGTAATAAGTTTCCAACAAATCTGATTAAGAAAATCCAAATAAACTAGTGCAAGCATTTGGATTACGGCTGTCATACAGAGTCACCAGTTTTGGCAGTATTTGTAGTCAGAAGTGATTTATAGATCCATTCAACTGGTGATCAAAAAATCATCCACACATTGTCTCCTTGCTGTGGTTAACCAGACATCAGACAAGGATTGTATAGTTTGACATATCCCTAACATGATTTTTTTAGAAGACAATTTGGATCACTCTAATACTGCTTAATGCAGATCCTCTTAAAAATAATAATGAAAAATAGAAGATGAAATGTACAACTTCAATACACTGAGATGCACATAACCTTGACAAGTAGAATAAAAATAACTTTCAGAAGACTGTTCTAAACTTTTGTGGGTTTTTTTTTGTTTGAATTTTTGTTTTGTTTTGTTTTGCTGTGTCATTATTAAATCTGGATGAAGAATGGAGTAAACTATGGCGAAATAAAAAAAGACAGGAATGAAATTCAACTGAAAAAACTAGTATTAAAGAAGTTTGCATTTTAAATATATTTTCTGTCTCACTGCAGCTGATAAAATATTGTTATGCATCTAAAATATTATTTAAATATAAATGGTCAGGAAATATTAAATCACATGAAATATTCATATTTTAGAATACATATTTATAGACAAGTACAAATGCCTTTCATTCTTGCAGGCCTAACACTGGCATGCTTATTTCAGTACAACTGTCACTGACTGTTCTAGAACATTACCTGAATAAAGGCTGCAGAGTTGGTAGCTTTTACCCTGCAGTAACCTGATGTGTGGTTCACAAATGCTCTGAGCCCCATAAAAAAATCAGGGCTACCAAACTAAACTCCAGTGCTTTGACTCAGGAATATTTCTGCCTGTAAGGGACAACCAATGGTTTACTAGTGAAAATGACCAAAGGTGGAAGCACCTGGCATTTAGGCATTTCTCCTTCTTGGATCACTCCAATGGAACTGTTCTGTGTATGAGGCTAATACTATTTTTAGAAGCGCACAAAGAGGTTTCTTCTGTATCTGGTAGAAATTCTGGCTACAAGTGAAAAAGGAAAAAAGCAGAAACCAGAGACAAGAGAGAGAAGAGGAAAGCAACCCAACAAACAGATGAAATGATCCTGGTGTGAAAGCGCTGTCTTCTAAGAGCAATAAATCATACTGACACACCAGCTCAATTGCACTGTCAAAGTACATATCATTTTTGGTTAATTATATTTGAAAATAGTTACCGTACCTTCTGCTGTAACCTCGGCCATGATGATGATGGTAAGAGATACTCTGTTAAAAAGGTCAAGATCTACAGTGGCAGCTTAGATAATACCTCTGAGTTGCTGGCTCATGCAGGAGCTGCAGAACGAGCAGGAGGGAGGTCCTCTACTTTTTCTAATTCTGTTCGTTCTTCTTTTGTACCCTTCTGAACTTTCTCTTTCCTCTGCAGACTCCTGCCCTCCCCAAGCAACCTCAGGCCTTCCTGAGGCAATACTTCAAACTCAGTCTTAAGTATCAGCTTCAAACAAAAATAGCCATGCCTCCCAGTGAATCTTCAGCATGTTTTCTCTAATATCTTAAGAACCATGCACAGGACAAACAGACAGCAAAAAGGCACATCTCTAAACAGGAGAGGCAGTAAAATACAAAAGAACTGGGAAATAGCTGTTTAACGCTCCTGCAGCCTCACTAACATAATTGCTGTTCTTTGGGGGTATGTCAGGAAACATGAAATATGGAGTTCAAAGTAACCTTATCCACCCCAGCTCAACTTTATTCTTAGCACACTCAGTGCTTAGCACATTCTTCCTGACCTTATTTGGTTTGGGGAGGGTCCTACACAGCTTACTGCTGACTAAGGGGGAGGGTAAATTTAGGTAATTTTCTCTGCTTTGATTCTTAATCACAGTTACAGAGCCAATAAAGGCACCATTTTAAACCTATGAAATTGATAACTTCTTTTATTTTCATTTTTTGAAAACTCTCGATATGCCGACAATAGTGCATATATTTGTGAAGCTCATCTAAGTATTACTGAACACTTCTGAAAGTATAAATAGCTTATATGCTGCAAGTTCAAAATATTAAGCAAAGTTGATTTTTCACAGGTGTAATTCATAGAAAACATTAAACTTAGTACAAAATATTGATGATTATAAAGGAATCTTTTTAGAGCTGAAAACAAACTTAGATGAATAAAAATACTAACAGTTTTAATGAGAATAATTTAAAAAGCTGAGCAATTTATTCAGTGCATTGCTTACAATTTCACACTTGTTGCATTATGTGTGTTGATAGAGTCTGAAAGTGAAATTAGTACAAAAGTGCCCTCGAGTCAGCATGCCTCTACACAAATGTCATTGTCACATGAAATCAGAATCTATCTTAAGCAGTTCTTACTAGGGAACCTATAGTCAGCTCTTCTCTGCTACAGAGGATGGCATTTGCACTTGTCATCTCTCCAGGAGATGAGAGATCACCTGGCTCTATGGCAAAGTATAAGGGAAAGAATCTGTTTATCCAGTGCACAAGAAGCAAAAATGAAGACTCACTGTACAGAGGTTTACAGTCACCATCACGCTTTCCTCTTCCTTCTTACCTGTCACACTTCAAAACTGACACAAGTCAGAAAATGATAGCCATTTTCTTGCCAAATCTCAGTCAGTGCTCAATCCCCTCTTTTTTTCCGATCTCCTGATGAGATCCATTACACTAAGTTTTGATTACTCAGTGCTCAGTATTGAATGGTTTCTGATCGTCCTCCCAGCCCTCCCTTCACTCAGACTGATAAAAACATTTTAGAAATAAATGTTTTAATCTGAAAAATGTTCTTTCATGAACACTTAAATGTTCTGTGGAATTACATTCACATCAACAGAACAGCAGTCCACAATAGCTCAGTGGTTAGTAAAGTGTGCTACGATGTGGGATACTAGAACAAAGTCTTTGTCCTTAATTACTTCTCTCTCATCCACTGGATTAATTCCATTTTACATGAACAATTAAAGATGTTGGGTCACTTGTATTTTGATAGTTAAGCTACTTACTTGAGATGGACTTGAGATGGAAGAAATACAGCTTCAGCCAAACACCCCAAGAACAGAGCTAATAAATATTGCAAAGTCAAGATTGCTTCCACTTGTATTACCATTCAAATAAAATAATAAAGGCTTAGTTAGGGTATTTAATAAGAGAAATCTTAAGAAAATATTCATGCCTAAATTTTGTCCTTATGTAGCAAGATCCTTATATGTGGAGTATACACAGCCGTATGTGTTTGCATGATTGTATGTGTTGTCTCTCCTTCATTGTTTCCATTTCAGCTCCTATCACTTGCCCTCTTGCTCCGTGACTTATTTCCTTTGCTGCTATTTTTTGCTCTCCCCTCATTCATGAGCTGATATTCTGAAACCAAAATATAAGAGCAGAGGAAGTGAAAGAATCCAACTGGAAATCAATTTTACACATCAGCCTAGTGCAAGAAAGAAAATTTCTTGTCAGTTTCAGCAGCCTCTGCATTCTTTGTTGATGCAAAACACTCAGTCTGGAAGGAGGCTAAAGTTATAGTACACAAAATATTTTATAAAAAGTGTAGCTCTGGGCAATTGCACTGGAAGTTATATTTGTTACTTCTAGAGAGGTCAATGTCAAGGCAGCTGGGAGTAACGTTTATTGGAGATAATCACAGAGTTTATAAAAATACAAAGAACCAGGTAAACAAGGTTCTGCTGTTGTTTGCTCATGACTCATAAGCGTCATCATCTGAAAATTGTAGAGGGCATTATATTTCTTCTTTAGGTGGCTGGGCAAGAGAAACTTTCAAAACTAAGTTTAGGCATTGTTAATTTTTTTGTTAAAATTAAGTTTAGCATCTGGTTCAAATTTAGGAGTTTCTTAAATGCTAAACTGTGAAATCCACATTACGCAAAAGGCCAAGAGAATATCTATACAGATCTTCAGCCCATAAAGTAAAGTATGTAAGCTGACACAGAATGCATTTTGGCGGGTTCCATCTTTGTTTAACTTGATTGAACATCTCCTTTTATAAAACGTCCTCTCTCCCTCCTTGTTCATATTTTTAACCATAACAAAAATAGAAAATATAAAATTACTTTGGTTCTTACAAGTGATATCCAAACTTGGACTTGCAAAATTTCTTCTCATTTTCTTCCCGTCAGGTCTCAGACACAATGGGGAAATGCTCTTGGTCTGAGTCCCTTCTCATGCTAGATTCCTGAGATATAAATTGTGTGTTAAATACAAATAAAATAAAGGTTCTCTCTACAGCATCCTGAGTAGAGAAAACACTCTTACTAAAAGCAGCTCTATGCTGCTACAAATATCTGTATGTAAGCGTGTGCCCTGATCTCAGATAATGTGTATTTTAGTGAAAGTCCTAACAAATGAATGAAATAAAATCATTTATTTGAATATTTTATTTTAGGAAGAGTCTGAGGGTTGTTGTTTGAAAGGTTGTACTATTAAATCCTCTTTTTAGATGAATCACAAAATCACGGAACTGAAAAATGGCTTAGACTGGAAAAAGTTATGTTGTTCATATAATCAAAGTAGAAGCATACAGATGCTTTACGAGATGATTCTTGGGTTGCCACTTTATTAAAAAGGGAATAGAGGAAGGCAGTACATCACATTCAATTACTGAGTATTGCAAGGAAAGTCTTTTGTACTGATTTAAGGAAGCATTAAATAGAACTGTTGGTCAATTCAGAACAAAATTTGAGCTTGTCTTCTAACACATTACTGAGGAATTCTTGGAGTTCAGCCCTACAAAATCATACTAAGCATAAGCAAAAGATTTGATATCTCAGTGCATACTCAGCATTGCAGGGTCATAGGCAAGATACTTAAACTTACCTCCCATATATCTGATGAATCCTGGGAGTATGTTGTTATCAGAAATAGTCAGCAATTATCTGATAAGAACAAATACAGGATGGAGATATAAAGCTAGCGGGAACAGAAGGTACTACATCTGGTGAAGAGTAAAGACACATGCAGAAGTAAATAGAGAATTTGAATGATATCTGTCAGTGAGCCTATGTATCCGTGAAGAAAAATATTAGTATTTTGGGTGGCACTGGTTGGCTTCCTCTGAACTGAGTATTTCCACTCTTTTTCATTTATTTATTTATTTTTTTGTTATTTTTTTTTTGGTCTGTTACTTATGGGTGAGAGTTTCATTCAGCTGCTAAGGCCCTGTGTCTTTCAATTTAAAAAAAAAAAAGAACAAATTCAGATGTTCTTGAAGTCTTGTTTACTCAAAGATATAGTTGTCTTGACCATTAATAAAACTCTAAAATAATTGCTTTTCTTCCATAATTAATCTTTTATCATAGAATCACAGAATCATAGGGGCTGGAAGGGACCTCAAGAGATCATCGAGTCCAAGTCCCCTGCCAAAGCAGGTTCCCTACACCAGGTCGCACAGGTAGGTGTCCAGGCAGGTCTTGAATATCTCCTGAGAAGAAGATTCCACAACCCCCCTGGGCAGCCTGTGCCAGTGCTCTGTCACCCTCACCGTAAAGATGTTCTTGTGCACATTCATGTGGAACCTCCTGTGCTTCAGTTTCTGTCCATTCCCCCTTGTTCTCTCTCCACACACTTCTGAAAAGAGTTTTGTCTCGCCACTTTGTCCCCCACACCTCATTTATTAACATGGATCATATCCCCTCTCAGTCTTCTTTTCTCAAGGCTAAAGAGTCCCAGTTCACTTAGCCTTTCTTCATAGGGGAGATCCTCCAGGCCCTTCACCATCTTTGTGGCCCTGCACTGGACTCTTTCCAAGAGATCCCTGTCTTTTTTATACTGGGGATCCCAGAACTGGACACAGTAGTCCAGATGAGGCCTCAACAGGGCAGAGTAGAGGGGGAGGATCACCTCCCTTGACCTGCTGGCCATGCTCTTTTTAATGCATCCCAGAATGCCATTGGCTCTCTTGGCCACGAGGGCGCACTGCTGGCTCATGGTCAACCTGTCGTCCATCAGGACACCCATGACCCTCTCTATAGAGCTCCTCTCCAGCAGGTCATCCCCCAGCCTGTACTGGTGCATGCAATTATTCCTCCCTAGATGCAAGACTCTACACTTGCTTTTGTTAAATTTCGTCCGGTTTCTGTCTGCCCAGCTCTCCAGCCTGTCCAGATCTTGATGAATGGCAGCACAGCCATTCATATGAATGAGAGTTGGAAGATTTGAGGAATCAATATGACAAAATAAGACTTATTTTGGTTATACTATAGGCATAAAACAAACAAAAAAAAAAGATCTAGGTATAATATCTGATTGCGATTAAATTTGGCAACATTGGCAAACATTCTTATAAACCATAAATTTTATACCATCTGATAAATTGGTCTGAATCATTTTTCAGTGAGAAAGTTAGAAGTTAGATACATAATACTTACAAACTCCTTTTTTAATGTGTAGGAGACAATTAATTGAACACCATGGTAGTTCTGTCCTACATTTAAAGTAAACTACTGACAGATGGGTGCAGAATACGATTAAGACTGTCTGTCTCCATCGGCAGACAGGTCTGAATTCAAACCACTCTTTGCTGCGGACAGCTGACAAGTACACTGAGGTCACATCACCTTGGCGTACCAGGCTCATTAATGAACATTTCAGAGGTTAGGTTTCACAGAAAGAATTATCTCCAAAGCTACATGATAAAAAGCCAGCTGATACGGAAAGAAATATCTATGTTACTGAGCGTACCACTTTACTATAGACAATACTCCCAATTATACCTAATACTACAAAATTGCTGAAGCAACTTGAGTCTGAGTGTGACATTACATGATTAACCATCTCTAACGTTTAATAAGGTCCACTGATTATAAAACTGATCAAATTCTGGGAAACAAGGATGTTAAAGATATCGTATCTCTGATATATGTGTAGAGAGACAGTGAAGAAAAAGCAGTCTGGAGCAACTTTCCTTGTTTAGTTGTGCTTTCTCTAACTCTATTGTGAAACTCTGTGCTAAGTTTGGGGGGGGCATGTATTGTAGAATGTCAACTTAGATGAGTTTGGATGAGATTTAGCAATTTAGCAACTCTCTCTCTCTCTATAAATATATATATATTCATATAATCTACTATATTCTTGCTATTTTACATGGGTACTTAGTCACTACAGTATTTGTGACATTACTTTTATATCTGGCAAATTTTCACAGCAAGTCTCCAAAGTACTGAAGAAGGTATAGCTGGAACTGAATCCTTTTTAAGATGTAATGTCAAAAAGTCACTTTTATAGTCTTTTTCCATAGAAAAAGATTCATCAAAGTTTAATGGTGTACAGAATATAGCAGTAGCCAACTAGTTAGTAGAAACATGGGCTGTCTTTGGCACAGAATTGAGTGAGTTCTATCAAACAGTTCTATCAAACTAGCAAACATAGAGTATTTTTGATCAGGAAGCACTCTTTCTAAGAAAAATGATGACATGCCTTCTGGGCAACTTTTGTTTGAGAACAGGGGAAAAAAATGTCAGTTTTTTCAAAATTTTGTTTGAAAACAATTTCCTATTTTCAAAGCTCAAGACTCAGAAGTATTTAGGTCCCTCCAAAAGTAGTTCCACTTATTTATAACCATGGAAACTACAACAGATACAAAAAGCTCAACACTATTTGATAGAGCATAAAGTCAGCTATAAAACACTTTTTTTCCAACATAATCATCACCACTAACTATACATTTTTGACAGCAATGAACAAGAGCCTGCATGACAAGCTTGTAAAAATCTACACCAGTAGAGGTGACCCTCTCACTGTCACCATACTGCTGAAATACAGCATCCAGTGCCGCACTGTGCTCACATCCATTCTTTGGTCTTCATCAATGCTCAGCAAGTGTTGATGGATGTTAGTGAGTGCCATTTTTTCCACATGGAGGAATTCAGTGATTCACCTTTGCTTCATATGCACTTTCCTGTCAGATACCATTCTGTCAGATTGCCCCACTGTTGCCATGTTGTCCACTGGCAACAGATTGTGAGAGGATATTGATGGGAAGTTCATCTTCCACTGCCACCAACATCTACCTCTGACATCATGGGCCAACATAATACAAATAGGGAGCATTACTTTCAGAGCAGACCTAATTCATCACGCAAATATATGTAGCAAAATAAGCGAGTGGTTTCTGAGTTGCAAAATTCAGATCCAACTCCAAATTTACACTGAGACCATTCAAGATTTTCTGAGATCCTACTCTTAAACAAACAAACAAACAAAAAACCTATGGTAACCAGCTTTAAATATATATAAATATCTTTTCTTTTTTTCCAGATATGCTCATATTTGAGCATACTGACAAAAGCAGCCTAAAAAGACAAAGACAAATATACGCTGTTGTGCCAAGAGCCTCGGAAAAAGTATGGGGAAAAATTAGTACTCTACGTATCTTCACCAGTGCAAATCCTTCTGGGGTTGCTCAAGACCGTTTACTCATTCTGACTTTAACAAGCAAATGGAAACCTCACATCCTTTTCAATTAGTTACTTAACTTCTGCTTGTGATATGTTGTTATGTTGTTTTACATTATGTTCCATTAAGTTATATTATGTTAAAGATCATATGTTAGACACACAGGCTTTGACTTCTATCCCTCAATCATATTAGCAAAGGATACTCCTCATAAATAGTTCCAGCCAAGGTCTCAGGATTACCAGGTTTTAGTTCTTCCCTAGCTCTTCTGCCTACACTTCTCAGTGTTCTGAACACTAAAGATTTGGGTTCAGTGAACAAAATATTTCCAGGCTAAACAGCACAATGGAAATAAGCTTAGATAACTGAAATTTGTATGTTCTAATTGTTTCCTGCAAATTTGTAGATCTTTCCCTGGATGTCCCCCATGTGTGATATACGCTGTATCTCTAAATGGTCATGAAGACACTTTGTGTCTCCTATGTTTTTATATAGTCACAGAATACAAAAGGCTGCTACTGTGATTAACACTTTCTGTGCCACAAAGTCAACATTACACCCAATAGCACACAGAAAATTGCCAAAAAATTCTCAAGAACACTGGCATCATACTTGTCACAAGAATACAGAGAGAGATGGATACAGTAGAAAGGAAAAAAAGGAATAATGAAGGCAAAATTTGCAACAATTATCACCCATAGGAAATGAATTGCATGCCATCAACCACATCTATGAAACTGTATAATATTAAAGGAAAAACATTTGTTTCCACAATGCCTATATTTTTTATTGTTTCTGCTTTATTATTATTATTATTATTATTATTTTCTCCTTTATTCAAGCCACAGTCTTGGGCAGATCAAAGTGAGAATTTCAGATGAAGGACCTGGTTTGTTATTATCACTGTTATCACTACTTATAAAGAAAATTGAAACAGATTTTTCATTGGGCAATTTAGACTTTTTACAGAGCAGGAGTAGAAGGTATGAATTGGTTAATTCAACCCTGTCAGTGCTGACAGCTGCAACTGCACTGAAGAAGTATTTCTAAAAAATAAAGGATCTTTTAAAAGGAGAAATAAGCTTGAGCATTAATGCCTTTACTACTCATCATAGCAGATATATACTAATTTTCCTTGAATAGTATGTCACCATTTGTCACTGTCAATCACATCAGATTCCTACCCAAGCTCCAACATGTGTCCAAGTCAACTTTCTAATACAAATCACGAAGAATACTTGTTTATAAAGCAGATACCACAAAAAAAAAAAAAAAAAAAAAAAA
>VXAB01008370.1:15246-29035 GCA_013399175.1 Odontophorus gujanensis | reverse complement strand
AAAAAAAAACCAAAAAAAAACTTACTGTGTCCTTCTTACTCTTTCCCCTACCTCCTTGAAATAGCAGAAAACAGATTGAACACAGAGGAATGAGATGATACTGAAGAGATAGGCAAGCCATTACTCTTTCCAAATTCATAGTTTAAATGAAAATAAAAGAATTACCCAGAGACACAAAGCAGAATGTCTTCAGCTGCGTCTCCAGGGCTTGGAT
Organism: Odontophorus gujanensis; assembly: GCA_013399175.1. Lineage (NCBI taxonomy): Eukaryota > Metazoa > Chordata > Aves > Galliformes > Odontophoridae > Odontophorus > Odontophorus gujanensis. The sequence continues at coordinate 28,821 of VXAB01008370.1, read as the reverse complement.
GGCAAAGCAAGGACACTGAGGACATTTGCAAGCTCCTGATCGCATTCCCAGGGTCTGAGAAAATTGTGGGCAGCCCTGGTACAGCTGGCACAGGCTGCAGCTGCCAAGGCAGCTGGTGCCTGTGGGGTGAAGTGCCATCCTAAAGCAACCCAGTTGGTTGCTTTACATGGGTCCGTGGGTAGTTTCCCCATACAGGGAGGTTTGGGCTCCAGTATAAAATTTTGTGCTTGTGATTGTTTTATGGGTGTTAGAAATTGTCTTTACTATTTTGGAAATACTTTGTTGAAAATAGTCCTTACTTTGTATTTTAAATTTGTAGACGTTTTTTGAAGTGGATATTTGGCCATAAAATCCCATTTTGCATCCCTTGTGCCTGTAAGATTTTAGTCTGTGATTACTTGATGTTCTACTTTTTTGAGCCAGAAACAAGCTTGTATTCATGCCTTGTGAGAGGATTTGTGAAACAAGCATAGCCTGATGTTTGGATTTCACTCCATCTCACAGTGCTTCCTGACAATGAACAAGGAGAAGCTGTTTCTTGTTACTTAGGTAACAGACGATTGAGAGGGAAAGTGTTTTGTTTTTTTTTGTTTCAGAGAGGGAAGGTAACTAGGGTTTTACTTAATTTCTGCATAAGGCAGATATAGCAGTACTCCTCTGCACTACACAGTAAAAAGAAAAAATATTCTCTCTTCTACATTTATGAAACAGAGCATGACATCTGTTAGGTAGGCTGCAGCAGCAGTGAAAGCAACACAGCATCAAAACTACACAAATGCAGAAAGAGAAAAACCAATCAGCATATGCACCTTTCACACATCACCAACCATTTTAGCATGCTAATATTCATGATCCTGTTTATGTCTCCTATACTGCAAAGACCTGCCTGGTGGAAGTCTGTGTGCTGTGCAGTCTTGGGGCAGTTTAAGGCTGAGAGGCAGTGAGAGGTGCATGTCACAAGCAGGAGCACAATCCCATTCCCCCTCCCTGTCAACCTAACATACAGTCCTTCTCTGAAAAAGGCATGCCTCTGGCTCCCTTAACAGCATTTGTGAGACGGATCCTCCTGACACCACTCTGCCTGCCAGCACATTTGTTTTATTAGCTCTTTTTAACTCTCATTTGTTACAGTAGTTCCCTGACTGCACCCAGGGTAGGCCACTGGCAGACTGAATCCTCACAGTCTTTTAAAATTACTCAGAAGACACTTTCCAACTCTTCTAATCCACATTAGTACAAGCTTTTCCTCCTAAGAGACTTCAGTCAACACGTATTAGGAAGAGTCTCTTTTGACTTGTCTGGTCATGTAAGATGTATCAAACTTTTCATTTGAATCAAAAGTTGTGAAGGATCAGGCACTTAAATATGGTTATCCTCAAGTAAGTTCTTGTCTTGAATAGTCTGTTGGTCATTTCTTTTTTTTTTTTTAAGAAGGTAATTTAAACACACCTGTCACTCTTAAGTCCAAGGCTGTTGGAAGATATTAATATTCTCTTGAATTATTTAAAAGATATGACTAATACTTCATGTACCATAAGACTGTTATCTGCAAAAATAACGTGTCAGTCACTGCTGGGCAGTTAGGGTTTCATCACTAGCATTTACTTAAATTTCTGAATCCTGCCTGAGTGCAAAGGATTCCTCCAGGTTGTCAGCTCTACTTCACCTTTGCGTCTAAAGACCAGCTTACAGACTCTTTCACACTGTTCCTTTTGATCAGGATCTCTTTCCTGAAGAAAATCCCATATAAAAGATCAAAAGTATTTCAGAAAGTTTTCTTGTAAACCACCAAAGAGTGCAGTGTGGATAAGTTAGACATTCTGGCATCGCGTAAGTCCTGTCTCAAGAAGGCATAACTACATCCTACAAAATTTTTGTTGGAGTCCTTAAGAAGAGCAATAATATCTAACTATCAAGGAACTGAACTGTGTACAATCCACCACACAGAAAAATATCCCCATGGTTTATACTGTACCTCTGCAGAAGCAATGTGGCCAATCTTAAACACAGCCTTCACTTGTACCCTAGCAGTAAAACATCACTGAAGGAAATATAACATGCTTTATAAAGAACAAAAATAGAAACTGTAGTTCATTTATGGCACAGCATACCTGTCCCCTATGATATGTGTTTGATATCACAAGAAGAATACTTAGCTATGGATATTATTTCTAGTAATTATTTGGTGCTGCTTCAAGAAGTAGTTCATGAAGGAGTTTGTTTTCCATTCTGCTACTTCCAAGTGAAATGGCAGCAGCACAGCAAATCAGGTATTCCTTTAAAAAATGTGTATTCCTCCATGCTTAATGAAACAAATGTCATGCATGATGAACAAGAATATTTCGAAGAAAGCAGTTCCTCTCCTACTGCAGCAAGGACTGAGGAAGATTTCTCTCACCTGTTGCTAATGAATTCCTGGAGTGTCCCTAGCACTGAGAAACCTCTTACTCACTCAACCCAATCAGAGCCTAATTTTAAGAGCATTACACATCTCTGTTAAAGCAAGCAAGAACTGCTAGAAATTTAGAAGACTGAATTCAGGTTATATGCTTGCATTGCATTAAATACGTCATCAATAATTGTAAGCATAAGACTTTAAACAAAAACATAAATATATGATGAGGTAACTCTGAAAAAAAATCATTCTATTTACTCACTCAATTTTTGTCAGTCTTTGAACCAAATGTCATTCGGCAAATGCAGAACATACCAAAACAAAACAAAACCAAACAAAACCGCCCAATCAGTCAGGAATGCATGAACACATGCCGCACATTTTAAAGATCTATAAGGTTTTTTTTTCGTTAATCTCAGTGTAAAAGTACATGTAATATTTCTGTAACATTTATTTGTAAATCTTGCTCTCATCTTTGTTTATTACTACAGTATTTTTGTAGTACATGCCACGAAACTGAATTTTATTTCCATAATTGTGTGTATCAAGACAATGACTTCCAGATTACAATTTAATTTTGTAAATAGTTTGATGTACACTTCCTTGGACCATTACAAACCAACTGTAAAGTAGTCCTGCCTTTAGTTCATCAAGTGTTAGAGTGTAGTAGTCTCACAGAGAAGCAGCAATGTACCTAATCATTGCTACTGATGGAAAGAAAATGAACACTTCTGTGCAAAATGCAGATCCTCCCCCCTCCACCCCATACTAATTATATTTATATAGATTTTCTAAAAATTCCATTTTCACAGTAGTACTACACTAATTATTTTCATTTAGGTCTTGGCTAGATCCTGATGTGTTGCAGGTAGCCAATGCATAAGCACTGGACTACTGTGAAGATGGGAATTTTTACGTTGCTTCAGTTCTGCCTAAATATTTGGTTGGAGCTTTTGATCATGCATTCTGGTAAAATCTGAACTGAGAAGATTCATAAAAATTTCTGCTGACACTTTCTCAGTACCTTCTGAGAGACGTGGCCTTGTGGTGACTGGCTTGCTTTGTCGAACTCTTGCTGTGTCAGCCATAAAGGTAAAAATATTTGGACATTTTGAGCACCAAGAGTTCAGTGAGGAGGCCAGATATACAAGTACAGCTTGAACAGTAGCAGCCTGTGGATCCTAGGTCTGTGGCTAGATATGCTTGATAGAGCAGATCTGTTGCTACAACCAAGCTGGGGGCAGGCACAGTGAGGATTGAGAGCAGGTCATCTCAATACCTATAACTGTGCAAACATTCACCAGAGAATTTTAACATACAGTCATCTGTAGTTAACAGATCAGGGTATATCAAACAATCTACAAATGTTAAGTTCTGATCTAGGTGCATTCTCATGTCCTCATCTTGAGGTTTTTTTTCTACCACCCTTTCAGGTAAGAAAGCAACTTATATCCATAGCCCTAAGGAAGAGATTTCAGTGCACCATTTTTAGTTACTCTATTGTGGCAAAGGCATCTAAAATAAAAGAGAAAGACATGAAATATAAACTGTTACTTTATCAACCTTTACAAGAGTCTGGAACCCAATGTAAGAAGTTCACACCTGCAATCACCTACTGCATCTGTTGCTCAACACCAAAATAACATGGGGAGTTCTCACCTGTCACTATTAAAAGGAAATAAAACTGCACTATTAAATATAAGCTCACCATGAGAATTTTAAACAGTTTGACACAATTTTATATTAAAAGAAAATACTTACAAGCTATTTTTCAAGTGATTAAAATTGATTAATTCATCACTAAAAAGACTATTTGCATAATTTTGGGGATATATAATTAACACAGTGATTTCTATGAACACTTTAGTATTGAAAGACTTTCTAAAGTTTCTTCTTTCAAATCAAACTATTTTTACATTCACAACCAGTAGGGCAAAATTAAATATATATGCGTTGTTCCTTGTACTGTCCATAGTCATGTTACAGAGAATAAGTGCAAATTTTTGAGGCTGTTAATGGTGATGGAAACACTTTGTCTAAGTGTTCTGACAGGTACATAATATGGTATATTGTTCCTCCACCTTAATTATGTACTGTTAAGATGGAAGAATTCCAGTGCCAATTGAAGCTTTACTGGGTTTTACAACAGATGAGTGCTGCTCACACATCATCGCCACCCACTGAAAGCCCAGTATTTTGTAGCTACTGAGTTCAGAGAATATGAAGAATCAGACAGTATGGGAATGCTTATGTTTAGAAAGGATAAATGTCAAAATGCAAAACCAAAAGGACATCATATACTAGTGTATGCAAGATGAGAGCAACACACATCTTTCTCCTACTATTTCTGAACTGGAAAAAGACAAAAGAAATGCAGAATTTGCAACTTTCTGTTACCTACCAAATCTTTTTAAGACAGTCTGGTGTTAGAGCTCTTGTAATACCAATGAAACAAGGCAAACCAGTAACAGAAACACAACACCTTTGGTTATTTAATGTTTGGCTGATGCAAAGTTCACACACCAATTTTGCAAAAAAAAAGAAAAAAAAATCTTTAAAAATTCTCAGATATCTCAATTAAAAGAGGAGTAAATGTTTCCCAGGCCAGTTCAGAAGTAAATTGCCTGTCCCTGTCCTCCAAGGAAATACTAAAAGAATAGCAGAAAAAAAAAAAAGATACACAGTGTGAGCAGACTGGTATCATTCTACTGCTAATACAAATTGATCTATAGACAAAATATTAGTTCTTTGGTCAGATTATATCAGGAAAATCCAAATGCTTCACTGTTAAGCATTTAACATACTTTTTATTCCAGGCAAATTTTGAAACCTCCATATTTTGGAGAAGTCTACTATCATTACACTAGTTGACTTGTCGTCAGAAGAATTCACTTTTTTTTAATTGCAAAAACAAGGACACATACTTAATTACAAAGATTTCCTTTACAAATTATTTATGAAATGGCAGTATATTTTCCCTCTCATTTTCTCCTGGAAAATGTAACATTCACAAATTTGAAATTTTGTCTTGCAGATTTTCAAACTTCTAAATCTGCACAGTGTACAATTGATTGTGCCATTGAGCTTGAACTGAATCTAGACTGTTCTTGACATCATTACTTCATTATCCTGTCTCGAAGTCTTTATTCAAAATCCTTTGCATTTATCTGTTGTTTGTTTTTTTTTTCTTTAGCCCCATCTGACACAAAAGAGCACTGAAGGAACATATTCCCACAGTGTTTCTCGTACAATTCATTCTGCTCTATCAGTTTAAATAGGTTACAGTGAATACATAGATTAGAGGAGGCTGGGAAATAATTCTGTCTGACTCTATGGACCTACTTCATCTTGCTCTAAGAGTTTTTAATTTTATTTATTTGGGAGATCTTGTATTACGTACAGTTGATATCTGTAAAGAACAACCAGCCTGCTACTGTGCTTATATCCATTAGTCCCATGAAAGCCCTCTACTACCCTGAAGAATCTACTTTTAGCTCAATGAAAACAGGTGGATTACCTTATTTACAGGTTGATGAGCTAGAATAGGTTGCTTTTGTCTTGCAAGAGTCGTCAGAAATAAGCAGTGCAATTTCCTTAAGCATGTTTGCTTAGGCAGAAGATGATTAGCAGAACACAAAGTGTCTTTATTTATGTCAATAGAGAGACTAAGCTAGCATTTTCTTGGTGGCAGGAGAGTTGCCAGAACACTCTTTCACACAATTCATTCAATTTTCAACAGTAAAATCCTGCTGCAGGCATTCACAAAATAAAAGCAACCTCCAATGCAAGTCTTTCTCCCCTTGTGAGTCTCCAGGTACTATTTCTTACCAGATACAACTCACCTGAGGCATATTTTTCAGTTACTTGGGTAATATCACTGTGTCAGGGCCAAATACTGACAAACAGCTTCCCTCTGGATAAGTACAGCACCAGGTAAGAATTGACAGCTTTGCTGCATATATCTTTGTGGTTACAGTATTCTCACAGAGACATTGTAGTTTCTTTAGTTCCTTCATAATCTCCAGGAGTTGGAGATACAGGGGTGAATGTAAGCAAGGGCCACATCACAAGCCACAAAATACTGTATCTTCCAATATCCATCTTTGTCCCTTTTTCCCAAATTAAAAAAAGATCCTTTTATGGATCCAGTAATCCCTTCTGTCCTTTGAAACATTCACCATCTTCTCATGCTTCCAGCGTCTTCAAGACTGCTTCCAGCTGTCTTGATAGCTTGCCTGATTTATGAGACAGTTGCATCAGTGTTTCTGTTCTTTTTATTTTAGTGATTCAGCACAGTCACTTTTGTGCTCATCGTCAAATCTCCTTGAGGAAAAAAGCTCTGAACACAAGGTGTGGATGCTTTTATGTTTCAAGTTTGAAACTATATTAAAAAAAAAGGACAAAATAAAATGGAAATCTACCTAAGGATGAAGGATTTAGCATTCTGAATCAAGTGAGATTATAAATAGGAGGGGAATCAACTTTTTACTTAGGTGATAGTGATAGGACAAGGGGGAATAGTTTTAAACTCAAGGAGGGAAGGTTTAGATTAGATGTCAGGGGGTGATTTAATGCTGGGACAGGTTACCCAGAGAGGCTGTGGGTGCCCCATTCCTGGACTAGATGAGGTTGGATGGAACTCTGGGCAGCCTGGACTACTACCAGGTCTGGAGGTTGGTGGTCCTACCTGTGGCTGGGGGGTTGGAATTTTATGATCTTTGAAATCCTTTCCAACCCAAGCCATTCTATGATTCTAAGTGCTGCCACACTTGTGGTCAGTGATGGGAAAGAGGAGAGAAAAAAACAAACAAAAAAAACTCACAGGCATAAAAAAAGTTGCTACAGGACATCTAGTCAGCTGTGTGGAGCAATGGCCAAATTTAATCACAAAGAGTTAAATACAATCTTGCAGTGAAACATAATGCTCTGCATATGAGGACCAAAGGGACCCATGAACCTACTCCTACTTTCTCTGTAAGGAGCAGAAATGCACCATTATTAAACTATAATATGGATGAGTAGTGCTATTAGTATACCCATGTGACAATTTAGTGCCATCATACACTTGCTTGGAAAGAGAAAAAAAAAGCTTTCATGAGAACTGTGATAAATAGAAATGTTTCCTTAAAAACAGTTGTGTGGTTTCGTGCTGCATTTTAAGTCTTCCCTAGGGACTGCAGATCCCTAAGAATATAAGTTACCCATGACTCAAAGCATTCTTATGACTCTGACTGTACTGATATTGACAACGTTTCTTTTATAAGTTTTATTAATAATTTCAGTAATTTGATGGTTACAGAAATTGCTGAAGATTTGACTTTGGCATTCATTTCTCTTCACTGAGATAAAATGAGTTCATGAGTTGACTTACTTTTGCTGAAATTCTTTCTAAAATAAAATTAAAAATATATATATGCTGTCTTTCTCTTTCCACTTCAGATATGCACAGATTGTTTGGCTGAAACTGTCCAGGGATATTTGAGAAATGAATATAAACAATTATATTAATTTTCATAAACTAATGACTAAGTCATATGGTCTATTCATTTTAGTCTTTGGTGACTGGAATTGGAATGAACTTTTGGTTTTTCATTTTTATTGTAATTATTAGTCCAACTAAAATAGAAGTTAAATGTTACATGGAAATAAAAGGAAAATCCGAAGGTAAAAGATTAGTTTTTAGCTGCATGCTGTCAGGTCACTGCTGACCATTAGCTACTAGCTCTAACTGAAATGCACTCTTACCCTAAAGGGATTTCTTTGTTACCTTTTTATTGCTCCAAATCTAAACCTGTAAGGGTTTCCATAGCATTTCTTTAAATAAGTGAGATTCACCATCCTGCAAAAGAGCCTTCATTTCTGTTTCAGAGAGTGGGAGAGGGAACAGACTGGAATCTTTCGTTTCCAGAAAAAAGAAAGAATCCTGCAAAATTTCCTCATAAAAAAAATCAAATGCAGCTCTCCGTTAGTGAGATTTCTAAACCTGACTATGGACAAGAATAATCAATGAAAATTAAACTGAGAGACCTGAGAAGGAGGAATTGCAAGGTACCAGGCTGATCCTAAAACACTGTCTTCCATGCTCACAACCACATATTCCTGAATAGACCAATGTTCTTGTATTTGTTGTGTAGTTTTCGCACTCATTCCCTAGTGGAGGAAAAAAAAAATATTTCTTTACACATATTACATGAAAGAAAATCTGTCAGGTAGTTGTACATGCTTTCTCCCAAATGTTTCCCCTAGCAAGTGGTAATGCCACTCTTTAACCACTAACAGATCAATCCATTTAAAAAGGCTTCCACCAGTGTTCACTTTACCCTTACAGAAGTTAGTTGCAGATCAAGAGTTAACAGACTTTCGCTGACCTCATTGAAGTTTAGAATTGTAGAGCACATCATCAGACTGTACTCCGCAACCAGACTTCTGTGAATTTAAAGAAAGACTTCAAAGAGGTTAAAAATCATTTATTTCAGTGTAGCAGGATTGGCATCACAATTTCTAATCATTAGAGAAAGTAAGGGAGCGGCACCACCGCATGCACTTCACAGCACTTATTGCTGGAAATGCCTCCAGAAAGGAGTAGATACACACAGTTTCTTAAGTAATTGAAGAGCAGTTTTAAAAAAACAGTGGAGATATCAAGGAATGTGGTAACAAGAAACAGTGGGCAATACATATTGGAGGGAAGTTGTTTATCCCCTCCATCTGCATATCTATTAGAAAAAAATATTTGAAGGTTGTTTATTACAGGGTGTCTATGTTCGGAGGTTCAGTGAATACTAGGAAGGATGGGTTAGAGTTTGCTAGGGTGGATTAAAAGCAAAATGTTTATAGTGTCTCAAATACTGTATCAGTGTTCAAATGACATTTCTAAAGTCAATCCTTTTGCATTCTAAATTAGACAACAAATTGTGTTTCCACTAGGCTTTTCTTATGATATTTTTAGATTCTCTAGTCAAAGAAGATAACAGCTTGAGAAAGAAGAAATTCATCTTTCATGTGTTAGTGACTACCAGATATTCAGTTCTAAGCAGCTAGAAGAATGAAAAGCAATGACAGATGTGAAAAGAAAAATCTATAGAACTTGAAGGACCCTGATTTCTCATGTTCTCCATGGTGAGACTAAACCTTGAAGGGAATTCTGTGATATATTACTTAGGCAGAAAAGAATATGAAGTAACTTCCATAGCCTTCACTAAACATAGTAGATACGTATTTGAGTCTGTGAATTTGGAAAGAGTAAATATTTTGGATTGTTTTTTGAATAAGCAGGCGAATAAAGCAGATATATAATAGAGGGTTTTTTTTGTTTTCTTCTGCCAACAGTGTCAAAACTACATTATTTTGATATTTCCTGTCCAGATGAAGTCTGACCTAATATTTTTAATTGCTAATGTATCATCTAGTCCAGTAGAATCATGTTCTTACATTTCAAGGAATAGAACTAGTCCAAGGAAAGGGTAAAATATGAAACAGAGAGAATGAGTATTTTGCTATGAATGAAATAAATCTCTCTGTTACATCTTTTCAGTGCTCTGAACTGAGAATATTTCAGCATTGAACCTTTCTTCCAAGTTAGATCAAAATTCTCCTTGTTTTCCATTTGCTGTTCAAGATTGATGGGGGTGGCAGGGTTTTTTGGTCTGGAAAGAATACAGGGATGCTTTCCAGATGTGCTGATATAAGATCAGGAAAACTGTGCTACAAATGGTGTTCATGGGCAGGTTGGACAGCCTGGTTTAGTGTCTGATTTAGTAATTGGTAACTCTGCTCACAGGAGGAGGTATGGAATCAGATGTTCTTTAAGGTCCCTTTCATTCTGAGTTGTTCTACTGTGGTTCTACGATACTGAAAATATGTTAGCCTTGAGTAAATTATTATATTTATTTGGTCACACTGGAAAACAAATTGGATCATTCAGCTGTTCATCCTCCATGTCAACTCATTTCATAGTGAGCTGGTACTGGTGGAAATAAAGTTTGGACAAAGCAGTCATCACCAGTCATCAGCAGCTGCTGAATGTCCAACATAGAGACCGGAGAATATAGGGGATGGATTCCTAGCTACCTGTCACAGTTTTGCAGCACAGCTTGTGGCTGAGCCATTTGCAACAGAGCTGCTCATTAAACAGGTTCAGAGATCCAGAGTGAACAGAAAATCTCGGAAAAGCAAGCATGTGGTCTGCTTGCTTTCTCTGTTTTGAGCCAAGGTGTAAGACAAACTGCAACTTGACTTCCTACTTAGAGTAGGGATCAGGACAGAAAAAATACTACAGGAGAAAGAATTTGCAAAAGAATTTGCTCTCCTAAGCAGTCATACTATATATTGTAAAAGATAAATGCTAGTATATATGTTCTAAACAACTTTCCAAAGTCTAACTGTAAATTAATCACAAAATGCCAAATTCTGAAGAAAACTAAAAATCTTTAAGAGATGCATCACAACTCTCTTTCCAGTTGAACACTAATTTTTGGATCTGTGTAATTCCTGGACACCAGTCCTAGATGACAGCGTAGAATTTTTCCTTCTCATCTCAAATTGTCCCAATCATGGATAGTGATGTGGCCCAGACTGATAACATGCCTGCCATGTTCTATGAATATCTGTCCCCACCATAGTTCAGGCCTGCTCTAAATGTTGTAAGAAGCCTCTCTGCATCTGTTTTCCTTAATGGCTGAGTCACAGAAATTATCTTCAGTCTGGTCCTGGAATTTTCACAGCCTTAATTCATGATCAGCCTCAGACTCTACCTACCTCAAAAAAGTGGAACAGGTTTGGGGATAATCTAATGGCAAACAGCCAAGATATGTTTTTCTTCTCCCTTGCTTTTCTTGATGATCAATTTGCTTCTAAGACATAAAATAAATATTATTCACAGTATGGAATATGTCATATATGTAAATATCAATTTTGTTAGATTGTTAGTTTTTATATTCCAGTATTCATGTATCAATCCTTCTCATGAGGAAGTAATGTTAAATGAATCTAAACAAAACTCAAGGTAAGATAGATACAATTTTGAAAAGTACAAGGAAATGTCACATGAGAGAGAGAGATAAAGAATAAAATATCTTTTAGGAAAGTCCCTTAAATTTAGACATTTAAAAAACAAGGAAAAATAATTAACTAATGGCACACAACAGAGAATTTGATTATCCCATGATAATGATTCCCCCAGGCATTCCCAGCAGTTTTTAATCCAAGATATAAATAGCATCACAGTAAATGCTAACAACTGGGTTTCATACTCATTTTCTATCTTATTACTGTGCACATCTTAAGTGGTGCATTCCTGACACTATCTATCATACCCTTCTGAAAAAAGAGTAGAATTTCAGATGGAGTTCTGAACAACAGGTTTTATGGAAAACAAAATTCAATGTTTTTTTTCTTTTTTTCTTTTCTTTTTTTTGACAGCTCGTAAAATAGAAGGACCTGCTTTTATGGAAATTCTCACACCTTTCATATGCTAAGTGTAAAAAAAAAAAAATGCATTTCTTCTCCGAATCATATTTATAAGAATACCAGAACACTAATAATAATCATCATGTTTCCATTAGAGTTTATATTTTTGCACCCAGATTACAGAAGACTATTGCATGACAGCTGGATAGAATACAGATTAAAAATTAAGCAGTAACTCACCAGGATGTCTACAAGTTTAGGCTAATTCTTGAATAAAGAAAATTTGTGAGGTTTCAATCAATCGAAAAATATTTAGAAATAGATTTTTAAGGTTTTTAGTAACTGAAAGGGATAAGGAAAAATTCCACTAGAGAAGCAGAGTTTTTGAAGGATTTTATATAGATAATATGTTGTAGTACTTCTCATCCGTGAACACTTCCACCCTCAAATTCAGTGTTATGAATTTGAATAACAAGATAAGGCAACCATAAATAAATGCTGAGAAGACATCATAACAAACAGGAACGCTTTAGTGGCACTGCTCACTCTGTATGATCAAACTTGACGTATCCTAATTAATATACTATCTCAGTAGCTTTAAAAAACAGTGCTTGGCAGGGTCCAGTGGTCCTGTTATCATTTTCAACTTGCATCTCATGTATTGAGATACAAAAAGTAGTCCCACTTGCTTTCTTGAAGTTGTTTCTTTCAGTGAAAATGGTGGAAAATAATACTTCTTCCAAATCTAGCAATAGTTTTTTTTCTGTCAGACAGAAGGCCACCCAGAAACAAATCCGTATACAGCTGACTCTTCATATTCTTAGATAACCCATAACCATGACCTTTTATGATTAATAAAAAATAAAGTGTGAAAAATATGCAAGCGCTGGCCATAATTTACTTCCCTTCCAGTTTGCTCTTCATGGGTGGTTCTCAAAGTTCTATGGCATGAGATAACATTTCTGACTGCCATTTTTAGGTATGACATACATGGAGAGGAATATATAATTACATGCAGTTACTAAACAGTTATATTTGGAACACTAAACAGATTTCTTGGGTCTCAGGCCATCACACTGTTTCTAGTTACTCCATTCATCAAGTCTTTATACTTCAATAAACACTTCAGAAATATATTTTATCATCCATAGTTCAGATTTTCTAGTAAGATCTACATGCATTTGATGTTTCATTGCACTGTTAAGCTTGACACAGGATCAATTCCACTCACAAATAATTTCCATGTATGTTTTTCCTCAAAACACCTGCTTACTTTCCTTTATAACCTTAAAGAAGAAAAAAAAAAACTGCAGCAATTCGAAAACTTCAGAATATAAACTTAGATAATCACAGGAGAAATATAATTTCCCATTGCAAAGACATCCACTTAGCTTCAGTTATTCTTTTTCTATTCTTATAGTGGGCCAGTTGTTAATTTGGCTCACAGCCCCTTGCATACAGCCCTTTAGCAACTTTAATCAAGTGATTAAGAGAGCTGTTATTTCATTAGTGCATCTTTTTACTGATCATTGTGACACATTAGTCATAGATAAATGGGTACCAGTGGCTTTCTCCAAAAATTACGTGCTGCAGTTTCAACTGCAACAACATTCTGTGGTCCTTCAACCTGCAAAAATATCATTTTTAAAGAACTATATGGATTTGTATTTCTTCCATCTTTATATAAAATATCTTGTATTCCAGGAAAATATAAAAATAAAGATTGAGAAATAAACAAGGAAAGAAAGGAAGAAGGAGAAGGAAGAGAAGGG
>VXAB01008370.1:335-15207 GCA_013399175.1 Odontophorus gujanensis | reverse complement strand
GGAAGGAAGGAAGGAAGGAAGGAAGGAAGGAAGGAAGGAAGGAAGGAAGGAAGGAAGGGATGCAGATGAATACTTCAGCTTCTCAACACAAGGGAAATTTTTGCTGATAATATTTAGCCAGATACCTCCTCTATTACTTGAAAAAATTACCTACCTGCTGAAAAAAACACTGTGTTACTACTTTCAGTTTCCCGCATTTGCTGGACTGTATATGGAAATGACTGAAGTGAATTCTAATAAGTGTACTTTTTAGCGTAACTAGAAATTTAGAAGGACTAAGAGAATGCTAGTAATTGCCAGATTGTAGCATTTGTATTTCCAGTCATACAACTTTTGAGTTATGTGTGTAAAACTTCAGAAGTTCCCACACAGATAATATAAAAATGAATTATATATAAATTAATCATTTAGTAAGAAAAGTCAGAAATTTGTGAAATCCATTCTGTGTCCTAAGACATGTTTAGGTTCATAGTACGTGAACATAATTAAGAACTTATTGGCTGAAAAACTGTATTCTGAGATTCTATTTAGATATGCACATACGGATATGATTTTTCCACTTTGGAGCGTGCCTGAGGTTCAGCAACTCTGCAGTTGACCTCAGAGTCCTTCTCAGGGGCAATTCCAGAGACCGTGTCGGACTTCCCCAGGGTGAAGTCTGTGCTCTTCCATCTGTCTTCATCTACAGAAGTCAGATTCAGAATGACAATGAATGGTCAATGAAGGATTCCTGGATATGAAATTATCAAAGGTGTGTTTGGGAAAGAATTTTTAGTTGTTGAAAGAAATCACTTTTTATCTTCCTGTACAATAAGCTATCAGAGACCTAGGGAAAAAAGAGTAACTAAGATTTTGACTATGATATTATCTAATCTAGGGAACATTTCAGCTTTCTACAAGAGAGATGGAAGACTTTTAATTTTGAACCAGTATGAGAGTCTAACTGAGTAGGTCAGTTCTTTCTCCTGAAATACACCAAGAATTTATAAAATAAACGGATTTGTAAATAGCCATTCATTCCACCAAGAAAAATGGCTTTCAGAATTGCTATTAAAGAAGCTTTTGACATCCTATTATTACAGTCTAATTGCTACACACATTCACAGTGCCATAAAACTGTGAAAGGGTATGTTGTTACTTTTTGCTGGTAAGTGTATTGTGATGTAAAATGTACAGAAATATAGGGTACGAAAGAACTATAGTGAAATTCAATTACTGTAACACACACATAAGCTTTTAGAAAAATGTAACAGGAACATACAGCTCTGTGTTACTGGCAGATAATCAAAGTACTAGCTTCCTTTCACAACTGTTGTAAGGGATTTTCTATTAAAGCTTCTCTTTTTATATTCCAAAGAATAAAATAGAGTTTGCACTTTAAAGATTACACAGGTAACCAAGCAAGAGCCAAAAGAATGAACTGAATTAACAAAAATCATATACACTCTCCTGTAAACTCCCACTTAAACACAAAAAAAAAAACAGGGTAGCCCTGTATTTTATTATAGCTTTCATTAGTAGTTTCAGATCCAGAGCTGTGATTAGGGTCTGAAAAACTCAGATCGAAAATGAAAGATGTTCTTCAGCCCAAATATGTGGCAATTATCATGAAATGAAGTTCATTTCATATTTTAGCTAATCACCATAGAAACCTGTATCCATTGGCTTCTAATTGGAAACATTCCAGACCTGGAAAATACTGTAGACTTAAGGCTACCTAATTTCTTATTTAAACAAATGCAGTATTCCTCTCTGTTTATGACATTATAGTGTGGCAATTTTTGGCAATATCTCTAGAGAAAAAAAAATGTTATCCTGAGCTTGTATTTGCAAATATTTTTCACAGTGTTCTGGGACTTTTGCCCCTGTGAGATTGTTTTGTCAAGCCTCTTCTTGCTTGAGAAATTAATACATGAAGACGCACGCACAAATACACTTGATTATTGCAAGAAGAAAAAAATTATAAAAATTTTTTTTATGCATTTACTGAGTTTTTCTGTTAACTTTAAGGTTAAATTTTAAAACTTTAGTATCAGGTGATAGATATCATTAATGCCATTTTTAGAAAAATGCTTGGATTGACATAAGCAGAGTTGACACATTATTTTCCATCTATACATTTCCAATTCTATCTTCCAGATACGAAAATATTCTAACAATCAAAAACGACAAATATTTCTATGTTTCATTAATATTAGCAGTACCCACACTAAATTGCATTATTCTGTTAATTCACTCCCTTGCCGTTACCTTTCAACCTTTACTTTTCTGAATGTTTTGAACAACAAAACACATCAGCATTTTTTATGCATACACTTTCTGAATGTATGCAATTTGTATGATCTCGGTTACAAAAGTTTTGTGAACAAAGAACACAAATTTTGGTTTCATAAAAGCATTTTAGAAAGATGTTTACAAGTTTTTAGATGTTCTTATAATACTCTTAGATGTTCTTAGAAGAGTTTCTTTCTCTTTTTCACTATGTGATTACATTTTCTGACTTTTAAAAGAGCTGCAGCAAGTAATTTTCCATACCTTACAAAATGAAGGGTTCAGGCAAGAGTTAATTTCTGGAGAGACACATTCATTAAATTTCTAGGTTAGCCTATTTGCTAAGTTTCCATTCCTAGCATTCCCAGAAATATGTACAAAACCGAGCATACATTTCTTCCCAATTCCAGATGTATAATGAGGGCTGTATTTTTTCTATTTGAAGGAAAACTGTGGCATCGTGAAAGCTTTAAGGAAATTCATACCATAAATTTTTCTCCAGCAATTATTCAACTTTCTTCCATAACACAGTGTATCATTAGACAGGAAGGAATAAGCACAAGCTTGGAAAAAAAACCTATTCAAAATAACTCCTATGTTAGAGTTATGCAACTAGATCAAATTCAAGAGCATATCCACACTGCAGAGGTGTTGGTGCCTGAATTACTTGGTTTTAAACCAGTTCATCTGAAGTCACCCTATTAGAAGACAATACAAATGTTTCTCAGACTATACAAAGCATATGAAAAATGTGTTTCTTTTATCCATCTGCAAAGTAGAAGTATGCATATGGAAAGTTCTCATACAGTAGTAATTCTAAAGATAACAATCCATGTATGGTCCATGGAATTATAACATCAGGTGGCGTTAGGCATAGCACTGGTTTGTTGGAATACCATTAGTCTGTAAAACTTATTTTTTTCACTGAAGTGCTTTTTCTCCTTAAGTCCCTTTGTTTGCTTGTTTGTTTGTTTGTTTGTTTTGACTAGAAAATTAAAGAAAAGATGTATCAAAGGAACATACTCCTCAAGTACACAAAACTGAAATGAAAGGTGATTCTATATGAAGATCTGTTCTTTAGGTAGAATAGAGTACACTTAGAAATTTTGGACATACCTTCAAGTAATTAAGGCAAGAAACATACAATTCTGCTTCATTCCCACAGGACTAAAAATGGATCCTGCATGTTCACAATGTAATGTGCAACAAAGCTCTTGGTTTGACTTTTATCTGTACCTAAACATTTTCGCGGGTTCAACCCTCTTTGACAGTGGGAAGGATAGATAAAAGCTTTTTGGGGCCATTTACGGGGAAGATGTGGGTGAATATATCATACCTTTACTGCTTTTATTCATCAGCTCTTGGTTTCAGCTTAGTCCCTCAATCCATACAGCCTCCACCATGCCTTCTGCATTTCACTCTAATAAGCTGCTGAGTACGTACTCCGATCATTACCATCTGAAGTCCGTATCATAGAGAACCTCAGTATATTTATATAGTTTGCTGAATATATTTAATTATCTGATCTTCCTGCAATGGAAATCACCTCAAGTCCATGACAGGTCTTGGGTGGCCAGCCACAGCCAGGTCTCAGGCTGCAAGGTTTCAAGGTCCCTTACAAGCAGTGATGAAAGCTGCTCCCATCCCTTCCCCCTCCCAGTATCACTCTTACAAAAGCAGTTTCTCTCCCTCTTTTTTTTTTTCTTTTTTTTTTTCCCAAGCCCGTCTCAGTTCCCCACTCCTTCTATTTCACAAGGAATAATTGCCAAATAACCCTGCCTGCTTTCCTTCCAGTGATTCTATGAGCATGAGATAATAAAGGAACAGGACACCCAATCTGGTGTCAGGGTAAGGAAGGACAGTGTGCTTAGATGCCAGGAGCTTACTGTTGTGGGAAAAGATAATATTCTTTCTCCAGAAAGTGGTTATTGAAATACCATTGGGAACCAGAATAACCTAGCTGATTTGTGAAGTTTGAGATTTCATTGGGGTTTTGCAGCCTCAGAAGCTAAAACACACTATAAATATTTATTTCCATTTTGCTTCAGAGAGACAACTACTCTACCTGTGGACTACTAAAATTTTAAATGCATATTTTAAATATCTCTTAGATTGACTTTAAAACCTTCCAGACTTAAGGAAAGCATTGTTAAAAAATAGTACTGTCCAGCAAATTAGTTTAGCTGATAGTGAGGAAACCTTTAAATTCTATTTTAGCACTTATTCAAACTTCAGGCCTTAATATGTTTGGGAGCTCAAGTTTGCATACATAAGACTCCTGCTCCTCCTATATCTCCTGAGTAATTTATGAATAACTAGTCTTCAGATTACTGAATGTCTTCACTCATTATATTATTGCTTCCTATCTCAGAACAGTGCTCTTCCTTTCATGCAAATATTTGGCAAACTTTGAAATTTTATATTATTCTGGCACTTAAAGTGAGTTCAGAGACTATTGATTAGCATTTGCCAAATTACTCCTTTCCAGTCTTGTTATTACTCTCAAAAGAGACAGTTCTGTAAATACTTCTGTGATGAATACATGTTTACTGCTAGTTGCTAGTTGAAAATTTCTCTTTATTAGTTCATGCCTTGAATTCTTGTTCTCTGAAATCCATTCTTACAAATGAAACAGTCAGATGTTGTTAAATTAAAGTATATAAATTTTAAGTCTGATTACTCTCTTAATGATTGCACTCTTGTCAATATCTTCTTCCTTTTTACATGTTTACCAGGTTATTTATGATGGCAAATATCAGAATCAGAAATGAGTGGGCTTTTCCACTTCAGCTGCAAATAAAAGTAATGCAAGAGATTAAAATTTGGTTTAATTAAACAGAAAGAAATAAAAAAGTCAATACAAAAGAAATTAATATATTAATGCATATTCATTATTATTTATGTTTGTTGTTAATGTCAGGGCTTTTGCTTTATTGGTTTATATTGAAGACAGGAAAATACAAGGCTGGTTTGTGATTGCAGTTGACATCTATTTTCCAGAAATGAAGTACTTGAAAGACTCTCCCAGGATGCATGAGTTAAAGGATTAAATTCACTCCCAGCCTTTAGTGATTTAAACAATAAAACCCAGGCTGAGACTTCCAGTTCTTCAGGGAGTTATTCAAAGGGAGTTATTCAACATAACACCTTGGAAGTCTTCTCTCAAGGACAAAGGAGCAGAGTAGGGCTGTCAGATCTTTAAGGAAGCTTTACTCAGGGCATAAGAGGTCTCCATCCTCAGGTATAGGAATTCAGGAAAGGAAGACAAGAGACCAGCATGGGTGAACCAGGACCTGCTGGTCAAACTGGAGAGTAAGAAGAAAATGTGAAGGCAGTGAAAGAAGGGACAGAAAACCTGGAAGGACTATAGGGATGCTCCTAGGCTGCATAGGGATGGAGTCAGAAAGGCCAAACCCCAGCCACAACAGGACTTGTGATGGGAGTGCAAAGAAGGGCAAGACAGGTTCTACAGGTACATTAGCAGGAAAAGGAAAGTCCAAGAAAGCATATCCCTGCTTGTGAGCAATACAGACAGGTTGGTAATAATGGACAAAGAGAAGACTGCGGTGCTCAGCAACTTTTTTGCCTCGGTCTTCACTAGCAACTGCTCTTTACACTCTCAAGTGAATGGATTGGAAAGTGGGGTCTGTTGGAACAATGTCCCTTCTGCTGTAAGCAAAGACCAGGTTTATTACCGCTCAAGGAACCTGAACATCCATGAGTCTTTGGGCCCCACCAGAATTCATCCCAGAGTCTTGAGGGAATTGGCTGACATAGAAACCAAGACACTCTCATTGATATCTGAAAAGTCACAGCAGTCAGGTGAAGTTCCTGGTGAATGGAAAAATGTCCTGTCCATTTTTAAACAGGGTAGAAACTGTGACCTGTGAAACTACTGACCTGTTAGCCTCACATCTCTGCAAGGGAGAATGTGGTAGATGATACAAGAAAGCCAATATGGTTTCACCAGGGGCAGGTGCTGTCTGAACAACCTAGTGTCCTTCTATGATGGCGTAACTGCATCAGTGTACAAGGAAAGTATCACTGATGTCATTTATTTGGACTTCAGTAAGGCTTTTGACATGGTCCCCCATAACATCCTTCTCTCCAAATCGGAAAAATATGGATGATGAGAGGACAAGGAACTGGTTTTAAGATTGTACCCAGAGAGCAGTGGTCAATGGTTCAATGGTCCAAATGTAGATCAGTGATAAGTGGTGTCCCTCAGGGGCCAGTACCGATACTGATGCTCTTTAACATGATCATCACTAATGTCAGCATTGGGAAACTCAACAAGTTTGTGGATGACACTGAGCGGTGTAGTGTTGTTGACACCTCTGAGAGGCAGAAAGCCATCCCAATAGGCCTGGACAGGTTTGAGCAGTGGACCTAGGAGAACCTCATGAGGTTCAACAGAGTCAAGTGCAAGGTCTTGCATCTGTGTTGTAGCAACCTCCCACTATCAATACAAGTTGGAGGATAAAAGTATTGAGCTAAAAATATGCTAAAAATGTCTTGTGATACTGGTGGATGGCAAGCTGGCGGATGGCAAGCTGGCCATGAGCCAGTGATGTGCCCTTGCAGCCCAGCAAGCCCACTATATCCTGAGTTGCACCTAAAGAGACATTGCCAGCAGGGGGAGAGAAGTGGTCCAGACTCTCTGCCGTGGTGAGACCTTACCTGGTGTAATGGGTTCAGATGTGGACTCCTCAGTAATGAACATTGACAAGCAACATGGATGTGTTGGAGTGCATCCAGAGGAGAGTTGCAAAAATGATCCAAGGAAAACCTCACCTACGAGGATAGGCTGAGGCTGTTCAGCATGGAGAAGAGAGGGCTCTGCAGAGATCTGATAGCAGCCTTTCAGTATCTAAAGGGAGGCTATAAGAAAGAAGAGGTCGGACTCTTTAGCAGGATTGAACAAGGGGAAATGATTTCAAACTAAAAGAGTGGAGATTTAGATTGGAGATAAGAAAAAAAAGTTTTATGGTAAGGACAATGGTTCTTAGAGACATCCAGAGTCAGGTGAGACTGGGCTTTGAGCAACGTTATTTAGCTGTAGGCATGTTCCCATTCATTGCAAGTGAGTTGGACTAGGTTACCTTTAAAGATCCCTTCCAACTCAAACTGTTCTACAGCTCTATGTTTCTATATACCAATGTAGAGATAATGTGGCAAGTTTTCAATTTTCCTGCTATATTAATGTGTCATTTTTCACCAAATACTTTAATATTTACCTTACCACAGAAAAAATGACCACAACTTTTTAATTTTAAAATCCATCATTGGCAGAGGTAGTTAATTTTTCCAAGCATACTTTACTTACTCATACATTAGTATATTCCTTCAAAAGCTGGAAATTTTCAAAAATCAGCATTTACTCCCTGAAAATCAATTCTAAAGGAAAATAAGTAGCTGTGTGAACAAATACGTTTACATCTTCCATCACAGAATCCTTCTGGATAAATAGTTTAACTCTGCAAGATGAGTAGGTTCAAATTATACTGGGTGATGTATTGGTTCAATAGTAGATCTCGAAGTGTCATATATTAAATGGTGCTACATCTCTCTGGCAGATGGTCACCACTGGTTTCCCAGGGGTTAATCCTAGGGCCCAATCTATTTAACATTTTTGTCAGTGGTATAGATCCAGGAGTGGGAAGAATCCTTGCTTAGCCCTGAGGTGTGCTGTTAACTCTCCGGAGACCCCAGAGACCTTAGAGGGATCTAGGATAGATTTGAGCACTGGGTGATTGGCAGTGTTACGAAGCTCAATGAAGGAGAATGCCAGGTGCTGCTTGAGAATACCCAGAGGAGGGCAGCCAAACTGATGAGAGCTCTGGAAAGTTTTTACTGTGAGGAGAGTTTGAGGACATTCGGATTGCCCAGCATGGAGCAGTTGAGGCTGAGAGATGACTTAACTTCCCCCTGCAGCTCTCTGAGGAGGGGAAGCAGAGGTAGGTGTCAGGTTCTGCTCCTGGTTACTGATTGCAGGGTGAGAACCACACAAGCCTGCACTAGGGGAAGGTCAGATGGACATTAGGAAACATTTATTTACTGTGAGAGTGGGTTTCCTAGAGAGATGACTGGTGTTCTACGCTTGTCAGTGTTTAGAAGGCATTTGGACAATGCTTTCAATAACATGATGTAACCTTTGGTTGTTTTTTTTTTTTTCCCGAAGCAGTCAGGCAGTTAGAGCTGGATGACCTCTGTAGATCTCATTGAACTGAACTATTCTATGCATGCTGTGATGTACTGTGTTATGCTTCTCACTGCTATTCTAGTTAAGCTAAACCATTTCTCCTATGGTGGACAAAGAGGTGCAAGAAGGGGGATAAAAACCAAGGATTTTTTTTTAAAAGAGATGAATTAATTTTAAATTTCATAAGGAACAGACAAGGGAAAACGTACATTAGTAGGATTTTGAAAGCAGGTAGGTCACTACAATTTCAAAACCCAAAAATGCCCATTTTCTATGTTAATTTAAATCCAGTCATGCTATAAATGTAATATAATGATATTCCCTTTCTGAAAATAATATGAAGGAGCTTGGGTAGTAAAAAAAGCTAAAAAATATAGCACTACTATACTATATTAACTATTAATTCTACTATTCATATGAAATAGGTTGGCTAGGCTTTGTATTTTTGTTCTCATAAACTCATTACTGTACAATAATGTAAATAATGATATAATATTCAGGATTGGAGTATCACAATAATAAACATTATCCAAAACCTTTCCAGGCTTTATTTAAGATACAGAAATGAATGGATAAAATTGTTAAATTTTATTACCTGTAAGGAACTAAAAATAGTAATTACCTTTTAGATGGGATTAACTGTCCATTTGGGACAGAGGAAAAAAAGGAAAAACTGTATAAATAGATGCTTTTTCATTATTTTCAAAAGAAGATAAATGGAAAGAAGAGAGAAAGAGAACGGAAAAGGAAGGGAAATTTGACTCTATTTTTTTAGTTCCACATTTAGAGTATGGAGTAGTATTTAACAAATTTTTAAAAGGGGAACTATGATGAAGACCATGCTCTCTTTTTGGATAAGGTGGAGAGTGCACACGCTTCCACTGAGCAAATGAACCAGTGTAAGACTCAGGATCTGTGTTAAGGCTACCATTCCTTAATTATAATTAAATTTGCAAGGCATTTAAGGATAGGTAAATTTCCATGACCACAGTGAGAAGAGGATTGGATAGAAGTCGCAGTATTCTAACTTGCCCTTCAGAAAGATGCTTTAAACTGTCTAAAATATGAAGGTTCTCAAAATCATTATTGTCTTGGGACACCAGAAGAGCTGAGAGGCTGCCGTAGCTAATTTAGGTTGTCCAGTCACGCTACTAGAGACACATGTTCTCTTCTGTTCCCGGCTGTGCTGCCTGAAGAGGTTGCTTTTGTCAGACAGATGAGGACAAAGTAATTGCTCACTACAGATAGTTAGTCTCTGGCTGAGTTTAGGAAAAACTTTCAGCAGCAGATCATATCACATTTATTTAGCAACTTGTATGTGATGAAGCTTTGCGTTTCTTAATCACACTTTTATATATATATACAGAAGATGAAAAGATGAAAAAGAGAAAGAAGCTAAAAAGATAGGAAGGAAAGAGTGTCCGTATTAGGACTTTAGCTCATACTGTGAATCTGGCATTTGCACTTAATTCTCTCCATCTGGCATGGTATGTTCAGGGCATTTGCCAAATGACTGGTGGATATTGGTGTTATGATGGAACCCAAGTATGAAGTTCTTGGTTGCAGGACCTAGGAGGGTAGATCTAGGTTATTTCAGTAAAAAGACTGGTGATGACACTAGGAAAATCCTAACCTTTTAACTTTCCATCTACCAAAAAAAATGCAGTGTTTTGTGGTCCCATACTTTTGTCTGTTGCACATGATCTTAGCACAGTCTTCTGTGGATTATTTTGTGATTTTTTTTTGTTTGGAAGAAAAGAACAGCTTGGCACAGTGAGTATAAAATTGGCTTAACAGTCTCTGTATGAGATGAATTCAGAAAGTCAGAATTTGCATAGTAAACCAATTGCAATAATTACATTGACAAACCAAAGCCATTAATTGAAGAACCTGTGTTTGAAGATAATGCTTTTAATTATAATAAGGTTAAAAATTTCTGGCAAAAGTGAATCCTTCCAATGACAAGTGAATTAGAGAGAGGATGGTAATTCACAATAAGTTCAATGGTTGTAACTTTCTGTTCTTCATAGAATAGAATATTCTTCTTAGACTTAAAAATGAAAGTGAGCTATATATGGTTATATAAAAACGATCTTTTTAACCTTGACACTCTTGCAAATGTCTATCATTAAAGTAACTGCAGCTAGGCAGTCAGTTAGTGTCAATCAAAGCCTAATAGGTATTTTAAAAATTAGTCTCTGTTGATACATGATGATATTTGAATTTAAAGGAAGTGTTGTAGCCGTCTGACATTGTAATAGCTCTGTTTCCAATCAGCCTTTTTAGATATTATTGCTGTATATGCCACATATATTTCATGCACCTTTTATTACTCAAAGCATTTTAACTGAATAACACAAATGCCTAAAGATGCTGATATTGTCAGAAATCTTTTTTTTTCCTCAGTCTACTATGTATACATACAAGGGAAGAGAATAACTTTATGTTGTTGTTATTGTTCTTCTTAACTTCACTTTGCATAGGTTATTTACTTCACATCTCATTAAACTCTGAGAAGTTATACCCTATAGCCCTTCTGACAGTATTTTAGAACCAAGTTTGGTAACAACCAAAAGATAATATTCTCAGACAGAAAGAATCCAGAGTGAAAATAACCATCTCAATAAAGTAGACTAGCTTAAATCTGATGATTTTGTGTTGTTCAGACACTTTACCAGTGAATCAAGTAATGAGGATCTACTTCAAATTTCTCAGTTACTTCTGCACACCTGCACTGAAACTGGCAGGAAATTCCTAAGTGTGTTGGCACACAGTCCCTTTACTCCCTAGAATATTTGACAGGCAAAAGGGAGCAGAAAAGAATAACGTCTTTGCAGGATTTCTTTGTCCATTGGCAGGGGATCAACCACAGCATAAAGAATCAAGTCAGAACCTGGTTGATAAGCAGCAAGAATGGAAAACTGATGCCATAATTACCTTTTATTATTCTAGATTTAAAGTGGTGAACTGTCTTTATCTCTTTATTTCTAAAATATAGCTCTTTCACATACAATAGTCTTTACTAAAACAGTACAGTAGTCTTGCTACAATTAATCTTGAACTATTTGCATTACACATGCTGATCTTTGTATATTAGATCTTAACTATTTTCAACATTGATTTGCCATTTATTTTTCCTCTTCTTTTCAGAGAACCTGGTAGTGCCTTTAAATGTTTCTTGTGGGATTCTGAAATTTGAGTTGGCATGAAGTTATAAAGCATAAGGTGCTTTTTGCAGAGAGACTAAAGGAAGCTTCAAAACTAAAATATAATAAAAGGAAATCTAGGCATTTCACATACTGATATCAAGTAGTTACAATGTTGTGAGGTTATGGAAGAAAGATCACAAGTAGAAGAGGGAACTCTTCAAAGCTTTCTGTTCTAGATTTCTGCTCCAAACCTTCTTATCAGATATTCTGTATGTTCAAAAGTAGTCAAGTGATTTAGATGTTAAAGCCTCACTGGAAGTGCTTTGAAAGTTCTCTTTAGGTAAACAGAAAGGAAGGAATTTTGTGCAAGAAGTAATCAGGAGTTTGTTTGCTCCTGTGATCTGAGCAGGTGCAGCATAACACATCTGCAAAGAAATCAGGCCCATCACATAACATTTTTACTTATGAATTGAGTTGTCCTCATTCACCACTGTGCTTTCTCCTATGTATATCCACAGAAGGAACGCCAATAGTCAGCTGATAACATTTCTTCCTTAAATTCTTAAAAATTCTCCCCATAATTATTTCTGTTATTTGGCGAATTAACTATAATTTCTTCATTTCAGCTTCCTGCTACCACCCTTGGTATGAGGTTGGATATTATTCAAACATGACAAAATGAAGATGCTACAAGGTAGAGACTGACCAGAGAGAGAAATAAAAGCAGGTAAGAGGGGATCTCAGGGACTATTTAAGCCATGGGAGACTGCAAAGATATAAAGGGGACAAAAAGAGACAAAATTATCAATATCAGTTAAGTTCCTTTGAGAAAAGTGTTTTAAAAGATTTTTCAGGTTGTAGTCTACATTCAAGCCACATAAGTCTGTACCACCATTAAAATAAAAGCAAAAATGCAGTTTGTGGGTGATTTGTATTTTCTAGATACAAATTAAGAATCAATACCATTAAAATAATGAGACTTAGAAGAGAGCTGATTGTTCACTTGCGGGGTAAATACCAGAAAGAACTGAGAGGCGATTTGCAATGAAGGACAGAACTGGCATAAAGCATATCAGCATACATTTGTGAAAAATGAATTCAGGATGGGAATTAGGAGCTATATAACCATCTCAAGAGCAGGCTTCCAAAAGGCTCAGCATGTGGCCCAGGAAAATAATGCATTTTATGCTGGAACATGAGAAATTTATGAGGACAGTCGCGTGATAGTTTCATATTCTGGGAAGTGATTAGAAAGTGAAAAAACACATCCTGTCAACTGTTCAGTTGGCCTGCTGTTTATCATTACACACTTAAACTTTAAGCAGCAATTATCTTCTCACCATATATTTGGACACAGCAAAGGAGAAACTGAATCAAATACAGCTAACATGGTAGAAATAATAACAAAATAATATCAAGGTTTAAAGAGAGAGATTTAGTGGAAAGTTTAAATTATGATAATGATTTCCATAGATATTTCAATAAATCTGCTATAGTCAGGTATATTCAGAGTCATTAAGACCAGGCTATGACTGCATTTATTGGATAGAAATGACCTAAGTGAGTCCTTTCTGTGAGTGGAAAAAATCAAGGGAAAAATGGGAAATAGTTTTTCAGAAAAATGAAAACTTGAAGCTCTCTCAACATAAGCATTCTGTGTTTTCTTTCTAAGCACAACAGTAGGGTTTAAATCCTTTGAAGTCACCAAATCAACCTCAATATAGTTTTACATTAAAAACAAAACAAAAAAACCTGGCATGGTAGAAATTGTAGTCAAATAACAAGAATCATATAACAATATATGTCATTTTTGAAAATAAATATTTCAGTAGGCTATTACTGTTTATTCAAATGTCTTAGTACTCATGTAGAAGCAAGAGACTATTATCCTGTGACAATGTTCTACTCAATTCATATTATCTCATAATTAAATTAATGTGTGCTGTATTGCAGACACTTATTAAAGTAATTGTTTGCATAAAGCAAGGATAACACAGAGATAAACATTCCAGTCATCTTGATATGATTCAGAGATCATCGCTAATGACTTCCTTGAGTAAAAGTAGGTTTCTTATAAGAAATAGGTCTAAATTGGTGCACAAATTATTTACTAGGCTTATAAGACTAGCTAGAACAATGAGTGGAAGATTAAAAGAAATATTTTCCAGCTGTGAGGTTTGGTGATCCTGTTCCCAGATCCAAATACCAAGTTGAATCTTACATTCATGTAAAGCAAATTTATGTTAAAAAGTTAGAGCACTGCCCTCTCTGCCCAGGAAAAGTATTCAGAAGGTAGTCAGAGTTGGCTTCTTCTCTAGAGTCATGAACCTGGGTACTCACAGTGGACATTTGACTCAAATTCAACAATAGCACTGATATTTTCCTTATCACTTTCTCTGAGATAAATTTACCCAATTGTGACAAATAATGCAGTGAACTTCTCTTCAGAAAGTCTTCTCAAAGCAATGACATGAAAAGTCACTTTGTTGTTGTTGTTGTCATTTGTTTATTCCTCTCCCAATGGCATATCTGATCCGTCTAAACGTGAGTGAAAAATTGTTTAATTACACCAAGAATTTGAGAGAAATACTCTCCACATGCAGAGATTTCCCCCAACAGCTATTAACTTAGTTATGTAATATTAAATGAAGAATTGTCATGCCATGTTCTTTGACTACTCTTATTTAACAGACCAGCAATACTATTGCCTTGAACATCATTTCAGAAGACTACAATATACAAAGTTTAGGAGTCCGAATCAGCCTTTGATTGATCATGTAATTTTCAATGAAGTAGATATTGTAGGGATTCCTGAGACAAATTTGTCACCTACAAGCTTTAGTGATGTCTTCCATGCAGTCTTTATAACAGTCTTAGCTAAATCCCATCTTCAAACTTTTGCAAGACTGGATGTAGAAACACACCAGAAAACTGTCATTGTTAAACTATACTACTGAGTGTTATCCTTGTAATCAGAAAAGAGTATTACAGTTTTTTTTACACATAGGTGTTTTTACTTCAGTTGTGCTGATGATACAAAATTTCCCTTTCACATCAACTTAAAAATAGCTAGATTTATATTCCTGAAGTTAAAGATTTTGCTGAATAGCTCAAGTGGCTTTATAATACAGGAAAAAGAAAAAAACAACCCACAGAATTACTTGTAAATTATGGAATTGGCTCTGAACCCAGTTAGAAATTGGTTGCTATGGCTGCTGCTTGTGAAAACAGCCGATATCTTCAGCATCTT
>VXAB01008368.1:44333-70485 GCA_013399175.1 Odontophorus gujanensis | reverse complement strand
TTCTTTCTTTCTTTTCTCCTTTCCCTTCTCTTCTTCCTTTTCCTCTCCCCTTTCAACTTCCTTTTCATCTTCCTTTCCCTCCCTTCATCCCCTTCCCCTTCATTTTTCCCTTGTTCTCCTTTCTCTTCACCTCTCCTTCTTCTTCTTACCCTGTTCCCTTTTACTTCTTTCCTTCTTTTCTCAGTTTTCCCACCTTCTTTTTTTGTTTCTTTCTCTCTTAGTCTTCCTTTTTCTCTCTTCTCTCTCTTTTTTTGCCTTTATTTTCTCTCTCTTTTTTTTCTTCTTTTTTTCTCTTTTGTTGTTAAAAAGAGCTTTATTTCTTTCTTTTGTACAATACAGAGGATTTGGGAAACATCACAACTGGCAGAACATGAGAATATGTAAACTGGAATGCCTTCAGACTTGTTAGTGAACTTTGCATTGAGAATATATTCTTTGGTAGTAAGGGGAATAAGAAGCTTATTTCCCCTTTGAGAAGAGAGGAGTTTGCTGCAGCCATAAAAAAAAATATGGCAGTAAATTAATCCTTTGGTTTTTCAAGGATTGTTGTGTAGATGATATAATGTGCTTTTAGTATATTTCAAATCTCATCCAGATTTCTGGAATTTGACTTTTTTTTTTTCCTAAATGGACATTAATGATGTACATATTGTGACTTTTAAATCACTGTGTTCAATAATGAATAGTTCATTGACTGCTGGTTCAATGAATTGTGTGGAAATTCATGGACCATGCCAGCAAAGAGAAAAGGTAACTGTTATTATTTCAAACGAAGATTTTATGTCTTAGTGGCATTGTGAAAGATTGACCTTCACATGAGATATTGCTGTTCTTGCATTACCACCCTGATATCAATAGAAAACTGCTTTTAATCTACACAAAGGGTCCTGTTATCCTCTCAATGCATGGGGGATTATCATGCTTAACTCTCCAGAACATCCAGAGGCAAAAGGACCCCACAGTCTTTATTGCTCTGAAGCAATTTCTTGTACATATTTCACATGCTTTTAAATGATAGTTTTGAAAAGGTTTTTTTTTTTCCTTTTCTTAAAAAAAAAAAACACTTTGAAGTTGACTTATTGTTGTAAACTTGTATAATAACATATTTGATATGTGGTAAGTAAGGATTTACCAAGTTCCCAATATTAATAATTAGATTAAAATATTCATGATTGTCTCAGTTAATCATATGATCTCTTCTCAATAAGGCTTAATGTAGAAGATAACTAATTTGTGTTGTAATAGAATGGTAAATGTGATATTTATATAAGACTTTGGCAGAGGGCACATCTCATTTGCAAAGAAAAATATGTAATAATGATAATATATTTCTTTATCAATGTTTATTTTCATAATCCACAACTGTGATCATTCTCTTCCTCACTAAAATTACATTGCATATCTGTCTTTTGCTTTTCCAGGTCAAAAGGTAACAACAGATTACTGTTTTTTATGTATATAAATATACATACATATATATATATCTGTGTATGTATGTGTGTACTGTGTCTGGACAGTGAAAACTTTTAAATATTAAAAAGAAGTATTGCTTCCCATATTTCATCTATTTTTACAAGACAAGAATGACAGTATTAAGATGCACATTCAGGATAGCACTCTTTCTACTTTGAACGCTGTCAAGAACAAAGTGCTTTACAGACTTAAAATAAATCTAGGTACTAATCCATTGAATTTCTGACAACAGGAGCCCAAGGTTTCCATGCACTTAGCTGAGTACTGCATAAGAGCTTGTGCATTATTTATGTCCACTAATGGTGTTGCAATGCTCTTTGTGTGAAGCAGTGACAGTGCAATCTACGAAGATAACTGCTGCTATGGACAAAGCCATACATTTTCCTGGGCTTGAATTTTTGACAGAATACTCTATTAATGCCAATTCTGCTTAAGTAAATGCTGAACAGGGGTCAGTTCCTCCCCCCACATTCCCCTTATTATTTAAGAAAACACTGCCATAAAACTGAAAATGATGTTCTGGGCTTTGCGAATTTTGCAACACAATAGTATCTGATAAAGGTCAGTCTGCTTTTTTTGGTCTACTTTTATGATTTTGTGTGATGGTCCACAGACTAAATAGGAAAGCTCTTAGCATTGGAAAAGGGAGGTGCTATTAATTCCAGTTTCATTGCCATTATACTCTTCAGTGGATCAATAGAATTAAATGAGCTGAGATATTAGGAAAATATTGTGAAGAGAAGTAGGGTGGTATTATTTGACCAAGGTTAGGATGAATAGAAAATAAAGAACCATTTATACTGAGATGTCAATAAATCATAGAAGCCTTATATAAAATNCTCATTTGCAAAGAAAAATATGTAATAATGATAATATATTTCTTTATCAATGTTTATTTTCATAATCCACAACTGTGATCATTCTCTTCCTCACTAAAATTACATTGCATATCTGTCTTTTGCTTTTCCAGGTCAAAAGGTAACAACAGATTACTGTTTTTTATGTATATAAATATACATACATATATATATATCTGTGTATGTATGTGTGTACTGTGTCTGGACAGTGAAAACTTTTAAATATTAAAAAGAAGTATTGCTTCCCATATTTCATCTATTTTTACAAGACAAGAATGACAGTATTAAGATGCACATTCAGGATAGCACTCTTTCTACTTTGAACGCTGTCAAGAACAAAGTGCTTTACAGACTTAAAATAAATCTAGGTACTAATCCATTGAATTTCTGACAACAGGAGCCCAAGGTTTCCATGCACTTAGCTGAGTACTGCATAAGAGCTTGTGCATTATTTATGTCCACTAATGGTGTTGCAATGCTCTTTGTGTGAAGCAGTGACAGTGCAATCTACGAAGATAACTGCTGCTATGGACAAAGCCATACATTTTCCTGGGCTTGAATTTTTGACAGAATACTCTATTAATGCCAATTCTGCTTAAGTAAATGCTGAACTGGGGTCAGTTGCTCCCCCCACATTCCCCTTATTATTTAAGAAAACACTGCCATAAAACTGAAAATGATGTTCTGGGCTTTGCGAATTTTGCAACACAATAGTATCTGATAAAGGTCAGTCTGCTTTTTTTGGTCTACTTTTATGATTTTGTGTGATGGTCCACAGACTAAATAGGAAAGCTCTTAGCATTGGAAAAGGGAGGTGCTATTAATTCCAGTTTCATTGCCATTATACTCTTCAGTGGATCAATAGAATTAAATGAGCTGAGATATTAGGAAAATATTGTGAAGAGAAGTAGGGTGGTATTATTTGACCAAGGTTAGGATGAATAGAAAATAAAGAACCATTTATACTGAGATGTCAATAAATCATAGAAGCCTTATATAAAATGGAACAGGACACAACAATCATAAACCCTCAAATGTTTATTATATCTTTCTTTTTTAAATATGTGTTTGTCTGGTGACTTAGAATGCCACTGCAAACTTTTTTTTTAAAGTGGATTAATTTAAAAAAAAAATTAGCAGTTCTGTTTATACAAGAGATCCTGTTTAAAGTAATTAATTGTAATAAGATTAGTTGAATTGTTCTAAAATATCTATCTTCTTTGCCTGCTTCCCTGGGCAACCTGATTTGGCTATGGATGCCCTGGTTCATTGCAGAGGAGTTGGACTAGATGACCTTTAAAGGTCCCTTCCAACTCTAAGGATTCTATGATTCTCTTAACAGTGTTAGACTTGGAAGTTCTAATGGGGACATGGAAGAATCCCTGGTGTATTTTCCCCCATGGTTTCCTGTTTGTGCTACCTGCTGCCTCTGCAGTTTTCATTTCAGCCTTACAGTTCCTACTTCTGGCAAGTTGTTTTCTGGAGAGCTTGTAAAACACGGTGTACATCAAATAAATCTTCAGAAATGACTAACTGAAGGGACATGGAATAGTTCTTTTTGGAGTCTACTTACACATGCATGTGGGAGATAAACAATTGTCATGTATTTGAGGAGGGGAGGGGGGAATGGAACAATGGAGATCAGCACATTTGTCTTTATCCTCTGAGAATCCACGGTATTAACAGTAACAGTTCTCACCATCAGAAGATCTTAGTGACTATAAATAAAGCTTTTTTTCCTTGTTTCTCTTGTAAATATAGGAAAACTGAGATTACATACAGAATGTTTTCCTAGAGTAATAAAGCTAGAGGTAGAGATGCAATGACATTGTAAGCTTAATGGTTAATTGTAACAAATGCATGTTACCTAGAAATGAATTTATATGCATTTATTAATTTAAACAGAAAACAACAAACCAAGTTAAACTCTGAAACTAGAAAACTGTAGATTTAAAGTTGTTGATTATTACTGGATTGATTCTATTTACCGTTCATGAGCCTGGTCAGATAAAATCAACAACCTTTCAAACTGTTGAAGAAAATCTCATCATCTTCATGCCCACACCTATTCTTAGCTCACAATCTTCAATTAATCTAATTCTTCTTTCCCTCCTCTGTCTCTTTCTTACAGGCATACTTAAAGTTTTCCCGTGTTAAAAAAAAAATAAATTATTAGAATCATGAAATACTGTGTATTAGAAAAGACCTCAGAAGGATTTTTGTCCCACTCCCTTCTCCCGACGTTCTCAGATGAAGATCGCTAAGGGTTTTGTTCAGCTAAATGTCCCCAAGGATGGAGATCCCTGTCTGGGCAGCCCATGCCAGCATGTAACCATTCATACAGTATATATTTTTTTCTTTTTGTGTGTCAACATGCTTTGTGATCTAGTTTTGTGAACTTCTGAAATAGATTCTGTCTTCAATGTCTTCCTAACAGGCATCTTCTGATGGCATTAAAATCTTCTCCCAACTCTCTTTTGTTAATGTCGAAAAAATCCAGCTACCAGTTTCTTGACCTCTTATCCTCCAAATTCTAAAATTCCATTCAGATTTCAAAAGGAAATACTGAATTCTGACAGTTTACATCTTCTGTCTTGTGCTGGCTGTCCTCCTGCCTATGCAGTCATTACTTCATAACTTTGCAGTGACACAGTTAACAATAATGTAACTATTTGTAAAATTCTATAGAACTACATTTGAACCCTTTTTAATTTCAGTACTCGGTGAAGTTATATCCTCTACTTCTAGATCTCTACAGAGTTTTTCACCTGAGACTACTGTCTGAACTACTACCTTCATTGGCATTTATAGGTGTAATCTACATTTAATGGCTGCAGCATCTGAGATGAATTCCTCCCACTTAACCCCACTGACTGTCATAAGGGAGCACTGTGATTAAGACTTAGACTTTACTTGAGATGGACAGTACCTCCGTAGGGCATTTTAGAGTACTGACTAAGCTTTCTTCTCCTATACTGATATGCTTATAGCATACTTATACTTACTTCCCCTATACTTATAAGTTTCTCTATCTCTTCCTCTCTTATTTCCTTTTCTCATCTGCAAGCCATAGTCCCTATGACTAAACATTATGGGCTTCACTCTCTAAAACCTCATTTTTTCCAGTAGAGTCTTCATCTATCTTTGCCTTTATAGGCATCTTCACTATCCTGCTTGTGAGCTGGCTAATTAACTTCTAGCATCGATACAGATTTTTAGGTTCTTCTTGCCAGTCATGTCCAATTCATGGTCTAAGATATCTCTCCACAAAAACAGAACATTTGTGCAGGATCTTACCATATTGTATCAGAAATTTTTAGAAGAACTTTGTGACTCTTCCCTTGATATTTCAAGACCTCTTTTAAGCTACTTCTCACAAATGTTCACTCCACATTAGATACTTCTTAAAACTTTGAAATCTGTCATAACTGTTCATTTGCCATTTTTTTTCTCAGTCATAAATCAATTTAATGCCTGCCTTACTTCCCATGCATCTCTATGAATTACTTAGAAATGTATGTAGACTTTCTTCAGCTCTCTCACTCAAAACTCTGATGTGATTATGTGGGGTGAAAAAAGAAAGGGAAAAAAAAAAAGCAAAACAAAAACAGAAGAAATATCCTTGAAATATATATTTGATAATTTTGCTACCTTTATCTAATATAGCTTCTCTGTTCTTAGCTTTTTTGTATCTAACTCTTACGGTTGCCTTATACAGAGATTAGGCAATGTATGTTTCATCTTTCTGTGAAATCATGTTGTTCCTTGCCTACTAATTCTGTATATTTATAGTGGAGATCGCAGCATCTAAGGTTGTCAGTGGAGATATTTACACACAGGCAAGTCAATTCAGAATCAGTGA
Organism: Odontophorus gujanensis; assembly: GCA_013399175.1. Taxonomy (NCBI): domain Eukaryota; kingdom Metazoa; phylum Chordata; class Aves; order Galliformes; family Odontophoridae; genus Odontophorus; species Odontophorus gujanensis. The sequence continues at coordinate 64,293 of VXAB01008368.1, read as the reverse complement.
ACAAAAATAGGCATTATTTATTGGATCTATTTTTGATATTTGCATCTTGATGTATGCCTCACACTACAATTACTTATTTTTTTAAAGTGGTCTGTGGTTGGTACAATCCTGTGTCTGTCTGTTTGAGCCAGTGGGAAAAATGTTGACTTTGAGTCCTGAAGGAGACAATTATAATTACATTGAATAGTGGCAAAAAGTGTAAAAGTCCCACAGAGTGCCACAAATAACAGAGAAGCAGATCATGCTTCCTGTGAAAGGCTAGTTTTAAAGGTCATTCTCAAGATACAAATAATAAATTGTCTCTTATATAGTTTAGTTTTCTATCTATATTCTGAACTATGAAATTGAAAAATTGAAGTAGTTCAAACAGCCTGACAAGGAATTCTAGTAGATGCCTTGCTTAAGCAGTATGTCTACCCATATACTCACTGACCTACACCTGTCAGGTATTACGCAAATTTCTTTAGAATATCTTCATTCCAGTGACCAATTTGCACGTGTTGAGAAACTGATTTCTTATTTGTGGAAAAGAAGGTAATAAAAGCTTATTCAGTGCTATAATAATAATGCAGCTTCTCTACTCTAATCTGGCTTAAAAGTTGATTTTTAGTGATGTTCTCACACATTAAAAACAAAAACAAAACAAAACAAAAAAACTACAAAAACAAACACTTCACTTTAAAGCTGAGTTAAGCAGATTCTTTCCTTGAAGCAATTTCATTTTTGTTTATTCTGAAAAGCTAGTTGAACTGATTTTTGTTACAAAATTGTCAAAAGGAGTTAGTAGTATTTTCATGCAGTTGTGCTCTCACAGTTAAAATACTTTGAATCTTGAAGAACTTCATGCACAGAATCACAGAATCATTGAATTTTTAAGATTGAAAGGGTCCTCTGGAAGTCATCTAGTTCTACTCACGTGGTCAAGCAAGAACACTCAGAGCAGGTTGCCCAGGACAGTGTGTAGTTGGATTTTGAAGATCTTCAATGGGGGATACTCAGACACTCTGGACAGTCCATGCCAATACTCAGTCACCTGCACAGTGAAGAAGTGCTTCCCGATATATAGATGGAACCTCCCAGATTTCAAATTGTGTCCATAGCCACTTGTCCTGGCACTGCTGCTTCTGAAAAGATCCTGATCCTGTCTTCTTTGCACCTTTCCTTCAGGTATTTGTAAATACTGATATGATCTCCCCAAGCCTCCTCTTCTTGGGCTTAATTGTCACAGATCTCTTAGCCTCTCCTCACAGAAGAGGTGCTCTAATACCTTGATCATCTTGTTATCCATCTGTTGGACTTTTTCCAGTATGCTTATCTCTCTCTTGTACTAGTGGGATCAGAACTAGACACAGTATTCCAGGTGCAGACTCACCAATGGTGATTAGTTAGGGAGGATCAGCTCTCTTGACATGTTGACAGTATTTTGCCTAAGGCAGACAAGGATAGCATTTAGCCTGCTTAGTGGTAAGAGCACATCAGTTCAATGTGGTATCCATCAAATCTCACAACTTTACTCATAGAGCTAGTTTCCAGCAGGGTGGCATCTAGCATGTACTGGTGCCTGGGGTTGTTCCTCCCTTGGTGCAGGACTTTGTACTTTCCATGACTGAACTTCATGTCAGAGCACCTTTCCAGCCTACTAAGGTCCCTCTGTATGGTTGCACTGCTCTCTATTGATCCCCCAAGTTTTGAGTCACCCATGAATTTACTGAGCATGCTTATGCCCTGTTGTGTTATCCTTCCAGCAGGTATCAGAAAGGTTAAAATTTCTCATAAAGACCTTGTGAATGAGAGGCCACTCCTACCTATAATTCAATTAAAAATATTCTCTAGGTTCAGCTGAAAAGCATCTGTAGAATTTTTGTCTGTAACCAGACAGATGATTCTGCTGGAAAGAAACATAAAAAGGAGAAATACGTTAACATTTATGGAGTCATAGAATGGCTTGAGTTGGAAGGGACTTCTAAGATTATTTCCAACTAGATGCCATGGATAGTTTCCAGCTGCTAAATGAAGCACTGGATCAGGTTGCCCAGGGCCTCATATAGACTGGATTGAACACCTCCAGGGATGGGGCATCCACCACCTGGTCAACCTGTTCCAGTACCTCACTGCTTTCTCAGTGAAAAACTTCCCCCTTACATCTAACCTGAATCTCCCCTCTTCTAGTATAAAACCATTCCCCATTGCCTTGTCAATACCTACCCATGAAAAAAGTTGATTTCAGTGATTTATTGCTTTTGTTTACTTCTACAAGGAATCTTGTCTGGCTATAATTTCAGTTTGCATCTCTACTATGACTAGGAAATAGTAGGGTAGCTACCAAATTTTTTCTGGAGTGATAATGCTACTTCTGTCACTAATGAAGAAAAAGATTTGTTTCTACACACACTTATGCAGCACTATCTTGTAGGACACCAGAGCAAGCCTAAATTCTCTAATCATCTGCATCCATAGTATCAAGTCTATCGAGTCATGAAGGAGAGAGATGGCAATACTTGCTACAATTTTATGCACACTAATTAACATGTCTCTTCTTTCCTCTTTCATATTCTACCAATACTTCCCTTTTTATGAGACCTGAGGAACAAGATGCATCCCATGGTGTGTGATAGATTTTATCCCAGAGAGAACAGTGTGACTACATTTATGCTAGTACACTAGTAAATAAAACAGAGCTTGTGCAGCGGTTCAGTGTCTCAGGATTTATAATGTTTAATTGTTATTATGTTCTCTGTCACATCTTTGGCTTGTACCAACTACCCCTATCTTAGAAAATGTTCCTGTCACTTTTACTTAGTAATGTAGATGTAGTCTGAGTACCACTCCAATGAACACTAGTTCATACCTTGCATAGAGCAAAAGAAGAATGTAAAGACCCTTAATGCTCTGGATAAAGGAACAACTTTTAAACCATTTGGGTGAGAAGTAAGAAGCATATACAATATATCTTCCCTGTCTATTCTTATAAAATCATCTCCATCAAAAGTTACACAGAAAATCTCAGCCCCAAAGCAACAATTTGAAATAATATCTTAGAAAATATCTTTGTTTAGCTGTTGAATCATAGTGCCAAACATCACTTATTTATCTTGTTTCATAATACAGATGCTGTTATAATTTGACAGTGATTTTAAACAGCCAAGAGCAAAATTTGTAAAAAAAAAATTGTTTTGTGGAATATTCAGAATTTTTTTTCAGGTGAAAATAAATAAATTTATTTAGCTAGTGTGTCATATATCTAGTGTGTTTGACTGAGAAATATTTTATTCTGCCTATATGGCTATTTTTATACTAGCTAAAGATGCTTAGGACTGTTTTTTGGAAATAAGTCAACTATCAAGAAATAACTTACATTTGTGTGTACCTATCTTTAACCAGGGTAACCATAGTCACCTGATAGGAATAATTTCAGGACCAGGCTTATCCTGAAATGTATTCACAATTGTACTACATACATATCATTTTTAACATTTCTTATATACACATGTAAACATATGATCTTGAAAACTTTTAGAACTGTGCGTTGTAAATTTGTTATAATGGATCACTTAAGAAAGTAAAGACCAAAGCAGCTGTTTGTTCTTACTGAATGGTTTAATAAGAATGATTTCAAAAGTTTTGAGTAGTATAGGAAGGGATTTAAGTCATCCTTAATTCCAAAAAATGTGCCCATACCATCAAGCTATTGGGTGAGCACATGGCATTTTTAATTCATACTCCTGAAGCAAATAAAGTGCCACAAATTAAAGCATTTTGGAGTCAGAAGGGGAGAAGGGAAACGAAACTTGATTTTTCTGACTGTGGACTGGTTAAAAGAATGAGGTGAGTGTAGGAATAGCAAGGGCAGAACACCTGAAGTTAATTTATAGACATGGTGCTGGAGTCAAGAAACAGTTGAGTAACTGGAGTTTCAGTATTTTCTTTTCAGTTTCATTTCTTAGATGTGTTAACAGTGCTCAAAATAAAGATGAGAAGATAAGAAATACACTACAAAATGTGGTCTTATCCAGATCTAGTTCAGATGTAGTTTGGTCTAGTATAGCTCCAGATCCAGTCCAGACTATTCAATCTAGCAGACAGTAGTGTGTGTAACTGAAGCTGCTGTTTAGGGACAATGTGCACTTTCCTCATGCTTTGAGCTATTCAATCTTCTCTCACTGCACCATTTTATATATTAAAGGTTTTAGAAAGTACCTCCCTGCTTGGGTCAACATACTGGCTCATTTCTAAATACTTCCTTTTTATTTTTATTTTTATTTTTATTTTTATTTTTTAATTTTTATTTTTATTTTTATTTCTATTTTTTTATTTATGGAAACATAAAATTCTATTGACTAGTTTGGAGAAATTTTTCTATTAGTTCATTAGCTGGTAAGAAAGTTGATAAGAAGCAGTGCTGGGGAACAATCCCACAGAAAGTAAAAGAATTGTGGAGAGATGCCTGCATGTAATGTTAAATTGTTTATATTGACATCTCTGTATGTCTTACTAACTCTCCTCTCGCTATGTTACTACTGCTGAATAATCACTCTACAAGCAGATGTCTTGCTTGTGTTACTGAATGTTAATTGCACTATTGGACTCATTAGTTTAAGGTTCAGACACAGAAACCAGAAACAAGAAAGCTGTTGAATATTTCTTTCAAGCTGTATAAATTCATAGATTTACATTCTTTTAAAACTTCTGGCAGAAATCAACACTGCCTGTAAATTTATAACAAATGCACTGATGTGCCTTGAGATTAATACATTATGGGAAAAAATATATCTTATTTATTCCCATCACAATAACAGTTTGTTTTGATCACCTGCTCTTTGCGGTTGCACCTGTGGCTTGTTCATTTAGCTGGAACATGGGAAAAAGTTGGGATCAATACAAGCTGTGTATTCTTGTTCCCTTATATGGGTATTTCTTTTAGTTATTGCTCAAATTATTACTGTTTACAATATTTAGGTGTAATAATAATAATAACAATAATAATAATAATATACATTACTCTTAAGGCTTTAGAAATGAAGCAGTCAAAAACCAGATGATTACAAAATCCAGGGTAATTTCTGAACTTATCTCCATTGTGAGATAATTGCGTTCATCTCAATGATGATGAACAATTCAATTTTCTTTGAAACAAAAAGCAGTTGAACAGTATTTACAATATAACATAATGACAAGAAGAACAAATAAATACACTGATATTTGGTAGTTGCAAAGGGATTATATTTACATTTCTTAAACAATCTGAGTGTTCTCAATCTCCCGTATGGCTTCAGTCTGTATGTCATTTCACATTTTCAGCTGCTTTTGCATGTAACCTATACAGATAAAACAACTATATTCTTGGATAGACTGCCACAATAGAAAGGGTATCTCTGTATTTTCTCTTTCAGAGAATTATGCAAAGTTTAAGCTATGCTTCCTGAAATAAAGCTATAATTTACCACCTCAATTCTGGGATAGTGACTATTCTTTGTCTTCAAGAGAGATCCATCCTACCTGAAAGAAGGACACCAGCCTATGGCATTTGAAATAGAAGCAACATCAGCTGAGATTTAGGAAAGATGGTATAAAGAAATAGGCACTTCTTCAGGGTGAAGTACCTTTTAAAGGAACTCTGTTTATTCAGTATAGGGAAGTCCACAGTGGCTGTATTTCAGGATAGAATTGCTTTGTAAAACAGCTGCACTTGCAAAGTGATTACAGTGATTTTCAGATGTTTAAATGACCTAATTTTTAAGTGTTTGAAATATTCAGTGGATTGAGGAAATTATAAACTTGGTTGCTGTGTAATGACATTTGTGTTCATAACACTGTTAAATGTGAATCAAATTGTTTCTGAAAATGTTATCAGTTCAAGTGAAATACAATAATAGTGGGAATTTTATGCCACCCTTATGTCAGAGCTTTATTCCCATCTTTATGCCAGAGCTGATTCATATTTGTGCAAATGAAGGTTGAATCAGATGCACAAAGGTTCTATGAACATAAACTAACAAGTGTTGCACCAGTATTTTCAAACTGCAGACTGTATCTAAACACATGCTACTCTAAGCCCATTTCTTATTTATAAGACATCATTCTTCTATAAGAGTGGAACACAATCTTATTGATTAAAATAGACAAGATGCCTGAAACAGAATGTGAATCACTGGACCTGTTTTCATCTGGTATTACTGAACAAAAGAACAAGTTCTATATTCTGTAAAATGCTTGGATTTGTACATATTAAAGATATCTGCTGTGGGAAGCCTCCTCAACAAAGACTTGTTTCAATATTAGAAAAAATAGTGAAAAGATGTAACAGTATTTGTGTTTTCCTTTTGGCATGTTTCTAAACTTTATTTTGAATGGAAAGAGTTATAAGACTGTACCAATGATACAGCACATAATTCATTAAGAGTGCTTATACGATAGTATAAACTCATTAAATGTGTTAAGAGTTTCATAAAAAATTATTTACAAAAGTGATGTGATATACATTGAATATGGATTAATAGTATTTCCCTCTTTTATAATTGTCTCTTAGATATTTACTTGTCACTGGAACTTTTCCCCAAATGTGCTACTCCCTTAACTTGTCATCATTTTGTCAAAAACTGTGACTCACTGGTTATCAGCACTGTTTTCCAATATAAGGTTTATGGTAACGTTCAAAGGCTAAGGCATTCCAGCCCCAAAATAAATGTATTTTACACATCTCTAGTATTAAATTTTTTTCAGTGAATTTCCAAGTATGTTGACCTCATCCAAAACCCAAAAGCAACAGCAATAACTGCAACAAAAGCATAGATAAAGCTTAAGAATGGAAGATAGAACAGGTAAATTCAGAGATGAATTTAAGATGTATAGACATATTGTTAAAAGAAAATATTAATCAAAATATGACTTCACAGTCTCTTTAAAATTCATGGCAAGTTAAATTATTGGTAAAACACTAAAATTCTCTTAAGGCGTTTTCTTTTCTTTTTTTCTTTTTTTTTTTTTTTGTGCAATGTTTAAAGTAAGGAATCATTTTCTCTCCAGCCATCTCAAGATATCAGCTGAAGCTTCCTGTTTTTGATGTTCAAGTTCAAATTTGATGCTACATGAAATCCAAAAGCTAAGAGATTGACCAAATAAAGAAAAGTAGAAAATGAGTTAAATATTTTCTTCTATTTTTTTTTACTCTCATATTTGTTCATAAACCATTTATCAGAAGAATTTATACGACTTGTTAATTGTGAAATATAATTCAAAATTTAATTATTTTTTACTAGTAAAAAGATTATGTTTTACTGGATTTGTTTTTCGAGTATTTAACCTAGTATTCAGAGTGTAGAGCCATTTCCAGACTGACAAGAGTCTTTATTCAAATGTCTGTCAGTGTTTAAGAGGCACTTTACATAACAACCTTAATAATAGGCTTTAACTTTTGGTTAGCCCTGAAGTGGTCAGGAAGTTGTACTCAATGGTCTTTGTAGATCCTATCCAACTGAACCATCCTATCCATCATGGTTTTATGACTTTGGTATTGGCATTCCACATCATAACATCATGTAATGCATTGAGAATTAAAGAGTTAAAGCTCCAGCTCAGTGGATCATGGATACTTATGGGTATACCTGTCTCAGAAGAGAAGAACTATGTTCCCCAGAGGACTGTGCGATGCTTTGCATGTTTATGTTTTTCCACTCAGAGGGAAAGATAAAAACTGTTTGTGTGTCATGAGACGTTCTCTCCTTTTGTATCCACCCAGCAGCGGGTGCTCACTGCCGTCTCACCTTCAGCATTTAGCATAATACCTTCGGTTTATCAGACACACTGNTGTCCTGTCCTGTCCTGTCCTTTCTGTCAGAAGATATTGAATAGCAACTTTTTAAATTGATTTTCATGTTTATTAACTTTATTATCATCTATTGCCATACATGTTTTTCTGTTGGCTAAGAATAACGTAGAAAATGTATGCTTTCTGTAGACAAAATTAAGAACTAAATACTTAGTTTACAATGTGGTAGAAGTTACCTTAAAGAAAGTCCTCTGCTGCAGGCTAGTAATGATAGAAAAATGGGGGAATGAGTTTCAATGATCTGTGTTTATCTTTATGAAGATTACATTCTTAAGGGTAGCATGTCTGTTGGGTCATCCCATTGAACTGGGACGACCTCCCCTATGAAGAAAGGCTAAGTGAACTGTCTCTTTAGCCTTGAGAAAAGAAGACTGAGAGGGGACCTGATCCAGGTTTATAAATATCTGAGGTGTGGGGGGCAAAGGGACGAGGTCATTCTCTTTTCAGAGGTGTGTGGAGACAGGACAAGGGGAAACGTCCAGAAACTGCAGCACAGGTGTAAGAGACTATTATTTTATACCATTGCCTCAAAGTTTGCTGATGAACATGTCCGAACGTGTCCAAGCTAGTCCTGGGCAAGGGTTGCAAAATCCTTTGTCTAAGGGACGAGCAGATGGGCATGTCCTGGGGTAACAAAAGAGAGATAAGCTGCAGCTCAATGGCTGCTGAACACTCTTTTGTGTGGCACTCTTCTTTGTGGGGAGATAACCATCTCAGGAGATGCTTGCCTGGCACGCTAGTATGGGATTTGCCACATAGGCAAGAGAAATGGAGGATAAAAAGAGGGATCGACCACCATGAGATTGTTGGTGTTCTTCCATCGGAAACCTCATGAGCTGATCCCTGCAGCTGAACTCCTTCCTGGGCCTGCTGCCTGAGACATGCTGCTTTCTCCTGGACCTCGCTGCTCCTTGGAGGTGTTCTACCATCTGAGCTGATCACTGTTTGCTGCTTCTCCAGTGCTGACTGACGCTGTTCCTGGATTTTCCCCATGCTGCTTCTCCTGTGCTGACCCGGTGCCGCTTCTCCAGGACAACTGCTTGCTGCTCAAGGCTGCCCGTCGCTGCTGCTGTTCTCCCCGCTTCTGCCACCCCTGCTCTTCTGCCTCGGACCGTCGGAGCCGCTTGCAACTGGACCGCCCCTGGGATCCTGGTTGGTGACCTTCCCTGCGTTGTACAAATTCTTGCTTCTTTCCTATCTTTCCTATCGCTCGCCTTCCCTTCCCCATCACCCTTAACAGCGTCTGCCTTCCCCATCTCTCTGGTCAATATTGGTAATAAACTGGTCGGACCGACATTTGAACCGTTGCTTCTTAATCTCACGCTGGGTATACACATAATCTAAGAACCTTGTCTCTCTCCTTTATATTGGAGTGTGACAACAGGAGGTTCCACACGAATGTGCACAAGAACTTCTTTACAGTGAGGGTGACGGAGCACTGGCACAGGCTGCCCAGGAGAGCTGTGGAATCTCCTTCTCTGGAGATATTCAAGACCCGCCTGGACGCCTACCTGTGCGACCTGGTGTAGGGAACCTGCTTTGGCAGGGGGGTTGGGCTCGATGATCTCTTGAGGTCCCTTCTAAACCCTATGATTTTGTGATTCTGTGAACTTCTTCTGTGGTACTTTAGGTAAATATCATGCCTTGCAGTCAACTTCAGATTTACCAGAATATTGTGATTTCTATAGTGAAGAGTTTAAAAATTACCAAAAGTATTAATCCTAGCATTCTCCTAGAGAAGCTGACAACCTGTGGTTTAGACCACTCTTTGGTGGGTAAAGAACTGGTTGCATGGCTGTGTCCCGAGAGTAGTGGTAAATGGTATTAAATCCAGATGGTTACTGCTCACGAGTGGTGTTCCCCTGGGGCTGATACTGGGGCCTGTCCTGTTTAGTATCTTTATTGATGACCTGCATGGTCAGTGGTGGGGGTTGCCCTCTTCTCCCATATATATTAGTGATAGGACTAGAGGGAATGACCTCAAGTTGCATCAGAGGAGAATCAAGTTTTATATTAGGAAAAAATTTTTCTCAGAAAGTATGGTCAGGTACTGGAACAGGAAGCTGGAGGAATCGCTGTCCCTTGAGGTGTTCAGGAAATGTTAGATGTTGTACTAAGGGACATGTTTTAGAGGGAGGTACTGGTGGATGGTTGGACTTGATGATCCTGGAGGTCTTTTCCAACTTGGTGATTCTATGATTCTATAATCCTGCTTATCATGTAACACATATAACTTTATATAATATGCCTTGATAGAGTTATTTTTGCAGGTAACATTGTAAGAAATTGTTATACATTCACTGCACTAATGTTTGATGAGGTTTCCAAAAGAGTTATAAGGTTGACTGAATCACAGTCACTGGAAGCTTTTTATTTTCTTTTTTATACTTTTATCTGGTACATGGATAGTAAAAGGCAAATGTTTATTCATTCCTTTTTCTTAATTTTGATGAGTCAAATACTATTAAAGATATTAGTGGAAAAGTCATTTTGAAATCATGAATTTCTCTTCCTGATTTTCAGTCAGTCCATTGCTGAATTATATTTTTTGAGTTATATCAATGAATTATTGGACTCCAAAATTCACTGTTAATTTAATAATTATGATAGCAAGAGGTATGACAGATAGTTACATTGTAGTGCTTTCTTTCTAATCCCTGAAAAAATTCCTAATTGTAGATAGTAAATAAACTTGGAAAATTCCTATTTTGATTGGATTATTTGTCCAAGTATTGCTCATCTCAAGCAAGCATAAAAGTATGCAGGTTTTTCTTAAGAAAAAACAGAGGTGTTTTAAAAAAATTATTGTTACTATTATTGTTATTATTGTTTAACGTTTCCGTCATGAACTATCCTATCAGGAAAATTATCTCCTTGTTTAATTGTTATTCCTTTTTCCTTTACCATCCCTCTCCACTTTGATATATGTTTTAAGTTTGATAATTACTTTCAGATATAGCACAGATCACTCAAGGTACTTTAACAAAAATATTATAACATACATAAGGACAACACTGATTTATCCTGAATATTTTAAGACAGCGGCAGTATCTCCACTGTGATCTTTGCATTTGTATTGTATTAGAATATCAAGAAACTGACATATTTTAAATATTATGCTTTTTAAAATGAATGTAATGACGAATGCTCTTATAGCTACTGGTAGGACCAATTGCATAGCTATTAGACATGTGACAAGCAACTCCTAGGTGAAGCACCTTAGCTAATTGGTTACTTGTTAGTAGTAAACTAAGCCTTTAGTGCTAAGCCTAATTAAAATGAAAGCGATCCACTGTATATACTTTTCTGCGTGCTTTCCATTGTTGGTTATTTTTGTTTTTTAAACCACTATTTCAGAATTGCATGCAGGAACAAGGAATTCTAATCTTGCCTTATTTGAACAGCAAGATATTGGTTTATATGTCTCTTTGCATTCAGCAGTTAAAGAAGTTTATTGAATGGTGCTTGGAATAATTAAAAAAAAAAACTACTAGCTTTGAAGAGAAGTGTTTATAATTCATGAAAAGGTAAATAATGCCTTCAATTGTAATTCTCCTTGGAGCAAGCTTAGGTAAACTATCTGAATATGGTTAGCATGGAGTTCTCAGTGCTCTGCCTATGTTAAGTACATGCTTGATAAGCTCCTTACACAGAGTAGCTAGTGCTGTTCCAAGATACCTGATGCTTTATATTGGCAAGCAATTTAAAGACATTTTTTGCATGAATAACTGCTTATTTCACAGAAGATAATGTGTAACTTATTTTCTAAAAATACACTCTTTCTGTTTCTTCCAAATTTTAGCATGAACTGATTGTAGTATATTTGGCAACAGTATCAAATATTGAAACTCAGGCATGTTGAGACCAGCAGAAATTAGCGCTCATTATATTAACTGTAAATGAGTAATAGACTGGTTTCTCTGCCTAATAAAGTTAAACTTTACTTCACTAGGATAAGATGCTCAAGTTAAGTCACATGAAGGACAAATGTTGAACTAGATTTTAAAACCCCTGGGAAATTTTCTTTTCAGGTTTTATCTGCTGTACATCATATTCTTCGTGCATAGTCAAAAATCAATGGACAATGTTGAAACTTATTTTGTAAATATAGAATACAAGGCTCAAAGATATGAAAGGGAAAATGTTTCAACCCAAATATTTATACATGCTGCTATTCGTATAAACTCAGGAATCATTCCAATAAATAGCAACAGGCAGAAAGAAAACAAAAAAAATCTTATAAGAAGACAATATAATATAAAACAGAATACATGAAAGAGCTTCTGATCACCCCAAGTAGAACCCAAATTAATAACTCTAGCAGCTGTCCTGATCTCTGTGTTTAAGCTTTTAACTAACTTTAATTAAATAGAATCTTTGGTGCACCAGGATGTGTATGACTGGGATATGAATAAAAGAAATAAACAGCAGAGACTGGCATATGGCTGATAGTACATGCATCATACGACTTATTATAATACTATTTTTTAATCTATTTTAACATTCATGAGAAGTAAATGAGCTTAAAACAGAAATAGAACTGTCTCACTGGATTTGGAACCTTGACTATAAGTGGAAGGTTCTCTTTTTCCACTATTTTTTTCTATTGCAGAAAGTATATTAAAAAACCTTACCACTATAGGTCTTAATTGTCATATGTGCAATCTGCAGTATAAGTGGACCCTGTGGATTTTGGTCTAAAACCAAACCAATCAGCTACAAGCTATTTTTCTTTTCTGTTAGATGTTCTTGTACAATATTTGCATAAATGTAACCATGCTGTCCATCTTTTAACTTTCACTCAATTAATTATACTTCCAGCCCCCTGCTGATGGACAAAAATGAGACTTCATCTGCAAATAGCTTCAGCAGTTTACAGCTTATTAAATGCCAAAATCTAGTTAAGACAGTCTGAGAGTTCTCATGTCAGGCATTTCAACATGCCAGTTTTAACAGAAAAATCTTATTAACAGGAAAATAGTGAGCTTGCTACCCTAAGATGTCGGGAAGAAAATGCAGCAGAATAAAGGTAATGGACAGATAAGATTTTTCTACAAATTACGTACTTAGCATATGTGGCACAGTCTGAGTATGTTTTAATTAGTTCATCTAATAATGAAAAACATTGGAAAAGACTACCAGTTGACAACAAAACGGTCGCTGCAAATTGCAAACAGCTTTAGTCTACAGTATCACCTTTTGTAATTTATATAACAGTCTGTAAAAACTTTGGAGTAAGCAGATTACATACTAAAATTTTCTTAACAAATAACTCTTCTATGACTCTTTTTGACAGGTTTTACATTTTGCATCAAGCATCTGGTGCTTTCATTTTTAGTACATAGTGTTCTAGTATACTTTATACCATGCTGTGCTGATTCTTGATTTAAAACAGAAACAGAGAAGCAGCATAGCATACAGGGAAACTGAAGAGGGCTATGCTTCAAAATAAAGTTCACACTCTAACCTGACCAGATCACTTAACCTGCTTGACCTTTAAACAATCTGTCTTCCAAACCGACTGTAATCAAGATTTAATTGAAAAATAGATACTGTGGCTGAATGACCATTTCATATCTTGAATGAATTGTGAGACGAGGACTGACAAAGTTCTGCTTAAATATTATTTTTTTGTAAGATTATAAACATTCCTTTACCTGTCTGTTGTTTGTGAAACACATGTAAACGTGCCAGCCCAATAAATACACAAACAAATAAATAAAAACAATCTTTAAGATGCAAAGTATTTAATTTCAATTCTTTTCCTCATTTTTTGGGGGGTGGAGGGAGAGAGGGAAGTGGAAGGAAAATGTCCAAGCTAAAAGATTTTTCTTCTTCCCTAAAAATTTCTGTTATATTATCTGGGTTATTGTGACATATTGTGTCATGTTTGTTGTCTCATGTTATAAACTAATGTGACTGAGCTGAACATGACATGACAATTAATGACAGAAATGTCAGGAATTAAGAGAAATAAATACAATTTGCATCCAGTCATAGAGCAATTACCAGCTCTATTAGAAAGTGCTTAGATTTTTCATATTAAATGAAATGGAAAAAAATTACAGTGCATGATATTATATTAGTTCCTTAATTTATCATTAATGGTCATACTACCCATTCTTTAACATCATCTTTAATTTCTGAGATCATATTCCAAAACAGTATACACTAATGGCCCTATGTAGAAGAAAGGAGAAATTTGGTGATCTATATTAAGAGATATATTCCTCAACAAGAAGACCCAAGACTCAGGTTGTTTCATGTGAAATGCCCCTTAGGCTTCTGCTGCTTACAGTCTGAATTTCCACTGGTAGCAGTGAGAAAGTATCATATTTGCATATGTAAGTGCACCTCTCAGTAAACTCATGATTAGAATAAAGGGCACACATGAAATATGCTCTTGTTTTGCATGATGCTGTTGTTAAATTTCCGCTTTTTATTATTCATCTGTATGGACAATATATTCAGCAGTTTCTTAGTGTCTTGTCCAAAACAGGTTATTATTATTATTTTTTAATAGACATGATTAGTGATGGTGCAGAGAAGAAATCTTTTATATTATATCACCTTTATTATGTCTCTTTTGTTAGCTAGCTTCTTGTAAATATAGCAGTGGCTGAAGGTATTGAGAAAATTTTTTAGAAATAGGTAACCTGTAGGAGGGTGATTGATCACCATTGCTTTTAAATATTGTAGAAAGTACAGAATAATTGCAAGACATGGATAAAAGAGGTTGAGTCTAACATGGTTGGTAGAGTATCTTCAGGCAACAAAAATAAGACCAGATTCTGGACGTAATCAAGAGTGACAGGAAATGAGTGGGGGTGGTGGCACTGTTACAGGGGTTGCAGAGGAAAGATGAAGTGGTCATTTGCCTGACATCTGTGTTAACTCACAACTGGCATAGAGAGGAAAATTGTATTTTTCAGTTTTTAGATTTCCTGTTTTAGCATCCTGGCAGACAGTTCACCCTGGAGAACAAAGTCTTATCCTCCATCCCTGTGTAGTGACAATGAGTTTTGTTGCATGTGTTCCATTTATTCCCCTTCAATATTGACAATGATGGACCACTTTTAGGCATGATATCGTAGGTTACACTCTTCCAGTCAGTGTGCCGATTAGTGCCAGCTACAGAGATGTGTTTTGTGAATATTGATGATCTTTTGAATGGCAGAAAGTACTGGAAGGCAGTACAGGAAAGTGTAAAAATTAGTATTATTTTGGATGCACACTAACCTGTTTTAAAAAGATTTCAAGGAGATGGTTTCTGTTTAAATTTCTTTGGATTTTGACCAGATTTTCTATCAGGAAAACAGTTGTGAATGAGATTCACTGAGTTTCATGATGAGGAATGATTACTGATATATCATAAGTACTTTGCTATTGCCAAATATTGATGCCCACTAGTAATTTATGTCTGATATCGTGGAAAATATTAATTCAATCAGGAATGAAATGTAATTTGTTTGAGACGAGACTGAGGTAATCCTCAGGATGGGAATGTAGGAAAGATAACATGCAATATATAGCAAAGGTATATTTTACAAAAAAATAGTCCAAAGGAAAATTGGGAGCTTATTAAAATTTTCCTTTTACATAATCAAGGTGCATGTGTGAGATTATATGATATGAGTACTAGCTTTCTCTCAAACAGGAAAGAGATTTCCTATACCTCATTCTTTCTAATTGCTATCTGTAATATAATATTTCATACTCTAAATGATCATTTCTTTTGACTTACTCAAGCCTGTTTGGATTTCTAAGTAAAATTATGTTGGTTTTTGTTTTGTTTGTTTGTTTTGTTTTCCGTGTGGTGGTTTAACCCCAGCAAACAGCTTGCTCTCTCTCCCCAGATAGGATGGGAGAGAGAATCAGAGAGGTAAAAGGTAAAACTCCATGCACAAACACATAGGTTGAGAAAAAGCCAATTTATTGGTTAAAACAAAAACATCATGAGAAAAACAATGAATTCCCATTGGCAGGCAGCCAATTCAAGAAAAGCAGGGCTCCATCACAGGTAATGTTTCTTGGGCATAACTGTAAGTCCATTCCTTCCTTCTTCTTTGCTACAGCTTTTATTACTGAGGAATGATGTAATACACCAACATATGGTATGGAATTTTTCTTCTATACTCAAAACTTTATTTTACATGTATCAGAAAGAATCTGATAAAGTGAAGACTTTGAAGAGATGGTACAGTAAGATTTATTTCATATTTATTTCTTTTTTTTTCCCCCCCAGTATATTGTTTTGAGTATCATGCAAGTCCTAGAATGTAAGAACTGTACATTTTATTTATTTATTTATCTAAATGTTATTCTCCCCTGTATTTCAATAAGTTATAGTACTGTAGAACTATATAAACCAGAAAAATGTTTCCACCTATAGCGTGACTACCACAAACCTGATTGTTATTACAGAAGAAGCAAAGTTAAAACATATTAGGAGAGCAACAAAGGCTATATTGTTATTAAAAGTTCCCCAAACACTCTTTGTTTAGTGCTATAATATATTCACAGCCAAGATATATGCTTCATTAGTTGTGAAGGTGTTGGCACTTGCTGCTTTATTGCCAGAAAGAAATAATATATCACAAAGAACAATAATGTGTAAAGGAATGAAAAACAGTAATCAAATATATATGTTCATACACAAACAAAACATAATAAGGATACATGTACACTGGTTTTAAAAATGTATTTAAATATAGGTATGTACACCCTTTACACAAAGAGCTGATGAAGAAATGTGCATATGCTTATTTTTAAATGTTTGGCTTTCATGAGCACGTTGGACATCCCAACAGTAGAAGTTATATATACTGTTAACATGGTATTCCAAATGGCAAAGCTCATTCAAACTGATTAACTATGAGGAAATTAAATTGCTCAGATGTTTACTATTTAACAAGTTCTTAACAAGGAAAAATTCCTTCTATAAACAATTGTAAACTATTTACTGTTAGAATAACATATTTTGTTTCAGCCTTTCTTGTGGAAATGGAAGGAACATATTTTTAGGCACTGAATGACAGTTTATATTAACTTACACCATTAGAACACAGAACTGCTAACTAAACCATCCATTCTCACATTCCAACTCTATTATCAGTGTTTAGTATAACTAGTTTTTATTTATTACTGTAGTGGAAGACTAGTTAAGAGACGGCCTCATTTGTAAAGGAATGTGAAAATGCAGATATGTTTGTACCATAATGAACAGGCAATATAAAGGTAGCACTGGATGCAAAGAAGAGGAAGTGGAGGAAGAAAGCAAAAGCAACAGCAAAGGCAAAAGAAGGGTAAGATTGACCACAGAAAAGCAGTTCACAGAACTCAGAGGAAGAAGGCACGAAAGGAAGGTAGGGAGATAAACTTTTTTGAGAGAGGTAAACATTTTTGAGAAATTGCTGCTAAGGAAAGGGTATAGAAAATCTGAACAAAATGCTGTAATACTCTGAAGCAAGAATTCACTTACTTTAGCTCTAGACAATCTAGTAAAGTAGGCATTTCTTACATGTTCTTACCTAATTTAGATCTTCAGTTTCCTTGATCAAAAATGTATACAAGAATATACTAGTTGCTCTCTATTATTCCCTATTGGTTGCCCTTCTGCATCTTTTTTTTTTTTTTTTTTTTTTTTTTTNTTTTTTTTTTTTTTTTTTTTTTTGAGGATTTTTAGAATTTTCAATTCCATCTTGTAAACAAACATTTTTAAAGTCAGACCTGTTGACTTGTTAAGCTGAACCCCATACTAAGATGCTCACAGTATTATTCATGTGGTTTTTTTTTTTTGCATATTTACCCTAGATCTCCCCAGTTAGGAGTTTGCAGATTTAATGCTTTTAGTCATTTACAAATAGGCTTGCATGAAAATGCAGTTCATGGTTTTGTATCTCTAGAATGCCTTAATTATACACTCTTTTATTAGTGTTATGGATGTGTAATATTGATCTGTGGACACTACTCTCCCTGAAAGCAAGGAACATGTCAAAGATTGCATCATTTTTTTCATTTTCTACTTACTCCTCCAAACTCTACTATCATTCAGAAATCACATACCAGAATCTCCTAACTTGGACATCTTTATGTCTGAGATTTTCCAGTCCTCTTTGGATTTTTGTATCAACCTACACTTGGCATTGGGCAAATACTTCAAAATCTCAAGGATCAAATCTCTCAGAAATTGATTTTGGTGGTGATATTTTTTGGTGTGCTCTTTCCAATTCTTATAATATTTAACTGGTTGAACACATATATTCCAAGACCAATAGATGTTTAATGAACCTTTTTTTTTACCTCTTCTTGCTTATAATTTCATTTATATCAAGGCAACTGAAAATTAGAAGCATGCAATTCATACAATCCCATGTCAACTCTCTGAAACTTTGTCACAAATATAATATAATTTTTTGTGCAGTGGAATGTACTACTAGAGTGGTAACCAGGGTACCATTGGTCCTTTGGGCTGCCAGGGCATACTGCCTACTCAAATGCAATTTGCCATTAACCATAACCCTCAGAACCCTATCTGTAGGGATGCTCGTTAGCATCTCATCCATCAGTGTGTACATATATCCAGCGTTGCCCCACCTCAGGTGCAGGATGTGGCACTTACTCTTGTCAAGTTTCATGTATTGGGTGATTACCTAGCACTTTCATTTCTCAGTATCTTTCCGCAAGTCCCCTCTACCCTCAAGGAATTTCCTCATTTATTCTGCAAACTTATTATACATTTGCATCCTGCATCCAGACCATTTATGAAAACTTTTAAGAGAACTGGCCCTAAAATGGAAGCATGGAGAACCCCACTAATGACTGGCCACCAGCCTACTGTAAACTCATTTAGCCCTTAATCTCAACACATCAGCCAAATATTCACCCCCTGTATTATGTGTTTGTCTAGCTGCATGTTGGACATTGAGTCTAGAAAGATACTGTTAGAAACAGTACTGAAAACTTTTTTGAAGTCCAAAAAGATTACATCAACTAGATTCCCTTGGTCTACTAAGTGGGTAACCTTGTCATAAAATTAAATTAATCCATTTAAACTGAACTTTCTCGTCATGAATGTGTGTCGGTTGTGACCAATGTGTTGTCTTTCAAGTGTTATTCAATAACTTGCTTTCAGACTGACATAACCATTTCCTGTTCTCCTACCAGTTTTTCACATTTTGTCTTCTCACTTGCCTGTTAGATACTAAGATGGCTTCATTGCCACAATTGCAATTGTAAAAAAGCCTAATGAAGGATATATAAATATTCACATTTGTGAAGCTAATGATAGAATATAGTGCCAGTGAAGACAAAGACTCCATAGACTTTCCTGACATTGTTGCCAGTAAGTACACAATATTAGAACAGAAAATGTCTTTCTAGAACCTATCCCTAGCTAGGGTAAAGTTTTCCAGGTTTGATCAAACATGTTGAGCAAGTGCTTTTCATGAGGTAAAGCAGCACAGGGATCCCCTAAAACAAAAGCAACTTTATATGATACTTTTGTTTAGGTAGATACATAAGTTAAAGAAAAGTTAAACTTGAACAAGATCACTGAAGTGTATGATAACAAACTAAAATGAGTGAAAGTTTGCCTGAGGCAAAACATAGCTTATTACATCTGATTAACTTTCAGCTTAGATCTTACGCTGAAAAACTATGTGACAAAATAAGTTCTAAAAAATTTTGAATCTACAACACTATTTTAAAATATGGAATCATGAGAGTGTTTGTTCACAGTACCAATATTTGTATTTCAACATTCTTTTCCAGAATCTATTATTGAGTTTTATTTATTATTGAGTGGTTGATGAAAATCCTTGTTTGGGAATCTACAGCTATTGTGTTCTATGCACGTAAAAAAAAAATAATTTCATTTTAAAACATACACACTCCCACACGTGCATGTTTCAAGGGAAATCTGAAGATAATATGTTAAAATATGCCTAGGTTAAAAATGCCAGAAGATAGCATATAAGTTAAGTAGTTAACAGGCAATTGTAGTATAAAGAAGTACTTGATTCCAACTCAAAATATTCTGATTTTATGTCTGTGTCTTAAGTACTATTATAGATAGCTAATGATCCAGAAAAAAAAAAAAAAAAAAAAAAAAAAAAAAAAAAAAAAAAAAAAATA
>VXAB01008368.1:0-44257 GCA_013399175.1 Odontophorus gujanensis | reverse complement strand
GGATCAGAAGTAGAATAATAGAATTATTAAGGTTTAAAATGGCTCTCCAGACATTTTTTTACTGCATGAGCAGTTGAAGTCTGCCTAGAAAAGAAACCTTGACTGGAATATTGTGGACTTGAAACTTTAGGAAAAAGGTGAGTTTCAGAGATAATGAGTATGATCGAAATGAATTAATCAGTCAATACCGGAAAGAATTAAGTAGGTCAGGGAAAACTACCTAAAGTTTTTTCATGATTTCAATAGAAGCCTGTGCAGCAAAGTGAGACTTTTAAACCATGTAGCCCCATGATAGACTGATAGTGAAGAGTCTGAATAAATTTGGTCTTTAAAATGACATGCTATGCCTCAAATTGAAACTGTGTGTTCAAAATCCAAATAACTAAACACGTTGCTGAATGTGCATTCAAAAAGTACTGAACAGTTCTTCCACTTTATATATCTGATGCATAATTTTGCTTACCGTATCAAAGGAAAGGAAAAGTGGAATCTAGTTACATCTAGATATTTTAATAAATTCTGCTAACAATCTTAAGGAGAAGTTATGCATTTATTTCATCTTCCAAAGAGAAATGTGATTTTGTAATAACATTTTTTTGCACCATGAGATCAAAATTAGCATTAGATGCTGCTGACATTCTACAATTTTTTTTATTGATTACACATAAATTTTTACAGCCAAGTCCTGGATGAAGTTGAGGGCATTATAGTTCTGCCTATGTGGTGCTATGCAGGAATCACTTGAAGGAATGGAAAATATGTAGGTCATTTTGAAAGTAATCCTTCCTATTTATTTTTGTGGAAACCTCAACAAATCCAAATGGCAAAATCACACTATTTGATAGAGAAAATTCTCAGCTACAAAATAATTTTTTTCAATATATTTGCCACCACTAGCTATTAATTTTGACTAGGAATGAAGTTGCTGCTTGCTGCTCTTGTACAAATCTGCTCCAGTTGAGGTGACCTACTGTTACTGTCACCACTGCTTGAACTCATTACCCATTGCCTCACTGTGCTCACATCCACTGTTTAGTCCTATGTTTAGCAAACACTGACGAATATCAATGGGTGCAACTTTTTCCGCATGGAGAAATTCAGTGATACAGTTCTGCTTCATACATGCTTTCATATCAGATGCTATTTTGTCAGTCTGCTCCTCTGCTGCCATGTGTCACACAGCAACAAAATGTAATGGAACACTGATAGAAAGTTCAACCTCGACTGCTGTACTACCAACATCCACCTCTGACATCGTGGCCCAACATAATAAAATAGGAGGTACTTCTTTTGGAGCAGGCTTCAGTGAAAGCAGTGGACAACATTTCCTCTTCTCCATAAATGTTTTTTTGTTTGTGTATGAAAATTCCTTAAGCTTCAGTGCTCCAGGAGCTTGTTTCTTTCTTCAGTTTAATCTTGTGTTCATAACAACATCAAAAGGCTTTTTTACTGAGAGATTTCTGATTTTTCTAGCTATTTATTTGCCTACTGGTTAAGAGATGTTAAATGTAAAATTACTACATTTTAATTAGTAAAAAGTAATATCTCTGTACTAGACACAGGATGCCCTTATCCTACTTATTTTCATCAAAAAATGTAGTTATTCAAGAACACATAATTAGATTGTTTTAATCTTATCATTTTCAGAGGCATACTACAGTAATTGGCTTTCTTTCCTCTTCTTTTTAGTTGGAAGTTTGCTAAAGGATCAATGGAGAATATATTTTGCTATTCTGCAGCATCAATTATGATGACCCTGGGTGTAAATTTATTGATTTTTCTTATTAGAACATTATCACCAGTTATTCACAGCATGATGTTTATTAATTAGTAAGGAAAATAAAGCTTCATTTGTGAAAAATCTTCCTTTTAAGTTCTCTACCTAACATATTCGCAGCTATATTAAATCTACTAATTGTATTCTGCCTTTATGAACTACCATGCAGTATTCATTCTCTATTCTGTTTGTTTTTCCTATCATCCTGAAAGAAGTTACAATTATGTCAGCTACAGATATCAGGTAATAGAAATTGCTGTTTTTGCCTACGAACTTGCAGAAGCTATGCAGGCTTCCTGTATATTATATTTATGGTTGCTGCTTTGTTTTGAGAGGAAAATGATTGGATGGAATGGAATAATGAAACAAAAAACATATCTTCCCAGTTCCCACCCTCCCCCCCAAAAAAATAAAAAATAAAAGAAGAGATGATGAGTAGGAGAAGAAGAGGAACAAGATGTGAGAGAAGTAGTGATTCCAGCTAGCATCTGTATTTACTCTTTCAGTGGTGTCTAGGGAGCTCAATCCATGACATGTTAGTTAGTTAGTAGGTGGGTGGAAAGTGATGAAATATTTGAAATATTATTTTTTCCTGTAAATTAGATTATTAATAACCCTTTAAGATGAGAGAATATCATTTGTTAAAGTTTATACCACAGTTGTAGGGTGTTTTAAGTTAAAATAATTTCTTTTAACAAGACAGAATGTGTAATTCATCATAGTTTAAGTTTATATCAATTGCAGGAAAAAAAAAAACAACAAATGTTGTATTCAAGAGTTTGGATGGCAAGGAACAAAAATTTACTCTTATTGGTCAATCATAGAATCATGGAATCCATAAGAGTTGGAAGAGACCTCTGAGGGCCATCTAGTCCAACTCTCCTGCAGTGAACAGGGACATCACAGCTATATCAGGCTGCACAGGGCCTGATCCAGCCTCACCCTGCAAGTATCCTAGGACAGGGCTTCAACCACAACACTAGGTAACCTGTTACAGCGACACACCACCCTCACTGTAAAAGATTTTTTCCTTATATCTTACTTAAATCTACCTTTCCTGAGCTTGAAGCCATTTTCCCTTGTTCTATCACCACAGACCCTACTAAAGACCATCCCGTTCTTTCCTACACCTCCTGTTTAGATACTGAAATGCTGCTATCAGNTGTTTTTTTGTTTGTGTATGAAAATTCCTTAAGCTTCAGTGCTCCAGGAGCTTGTTTCTTTCTTCAGTTTAATCTTGTGTTCATAACAACATCAAAAGGCTTTTTTACTGAGAGATTTCTGATTTTTCTAGCTATTTATTTGCCTACTGGTTAAGAGATGTTAAATGTAAAATTACTACATTTTAATTAGTAAAAAGTAATATCTCTGTACTAGACACAGGATGCCCTTATCCTACTTATTTTCATCAAAAAATGTAGTTATTCAAGAACACATAATTAGATTGTTTTAATCTTATCATTTTCAGAGGCATACTACAGTAATTGGCTTTCTTTCCTCTTCTTTTTAGTTGGAAGTTTGCTAAAGGATCAATGGAGAATATATTTTGCTATTCTGCAGCATCAATTATGATGACCCTGGGTGTAAATTTATTGATTTTTCTTATTAGAACATTATCACCAGTTATTCACAGCATGATGTTTATTAATTAGTAAGGAAAATAAAGCTTCATTTGTGAAAAATCTTCCTTTTAAGTTCTCTACCTAACATATTCACAGCTATATTAAATCTACTAATTGTATTCTGCCTTTATGAACTACCATGCAGTATTCATTCTCTATTCTGTTTGTTTTTCCTATCATCCTGAAAGAAGTTACAATTATGTCAGCTACAGATATCAGGTAATAGAAATTGCTGTTTTTGCCTACGAACTTGCAGAAGCTATGCAGGCTTCCTGTATATTATATTTATGGTTGCTGCTTTGTTTTGAGAGGAAAATGATTGGATGGAATGGAATAATGAAACAAAAAACATATCTTCCCAGTTCCCACCCTCCCCCCCAAAAAAATAAAAAATAAAAGAAGAGATGATGAGTAGGAGAAGAAGAGGAACAAGATGTGAGAGAAGTAGTGATTCCAGCTAGCATCTGTATTTACTCTTTCAGTGGTGTCTAGGGAGCTCAATCCATGACATGTTAGTTAGTTAGTAGGTGGGTGGAAAGTGATGAAATATTTGAAATATTATTTTTTCCTGTAAATTAGATTATTAATAACCCTTTAAGATGAGAGAATATCATTTGTTAAAGTTTATACCACAGTTGTAGGGTGTTTTAAGTTAAAATAATTTCTTTTAACAAGACAGAATGTGTAATTCATCATAGTTTAAGTTTATATCAATTGCAGGAAAAAAAAAAACAACAAATGTTGTATTCAAGAGTTTGGATGGCAAGGAACAAAAATTTACTCTTATTGGTCAATCATAGAATCATGGAATCCATAAGAGTTGGAAGAGACCTCTGAGGGCCATCTAGTCCAACTCTCCTGCAGTGAACAGGGACATCACAGCTATATCAGGCTGCACAGGGCCTGATCCAGCCTCACCCTGCAAGTATCCTAGGACAGGGCTTCAACCACAACACTAGGTAACCTGTTACAGCGACACACCACCCTCACTGTAAAAGATTTTTTCCTTATATCTTACTTAAATCTACCTTTCCTGAGCTTGAAGCCATTTTCCCTTGTTCTATCACCACAGACCCTACTAAAGACCATCCCGTTCTTTCCTACACCTCCTGTTTAGATACTGAAATGCTGCTATCAGATCACCTTAGGGACTTCTCCAGTCTGAGTACCCCAAATTCTCTCAACTTGTCCTCATAGGAGGAGTGTTCCATCCCTTGGGTCATTTTTGNGTAAAAGATTTTTTCCTTATATCTTACTTAAATCTACCTTTCCTGAGCTTGAAGCCATTTTCCCTTGTTCTATCACCACAGACCCTACTAAAGACCATCCCGTTCTTTCCTACACCTCCTGCATAGATACTGAAATGCTGCTATCAGATCACCTTAGGGACTTCTCCAGTCTGAGTACCCCAAATTCTCTCAACTTGTCCTCATAGGAGGAGTGTTCCATCCCTTGGGTCATTTTTGTAGCCCTCCTCTAGACGCACTCCAACAGGTCTATGTCACTTATGCACTGAGGACTGGACACAGTACTCCAGGTGAGGCCTTACTAGCACAGAGTAGAGGGGCAGGGTCACCTCCTAAATAGGAGACCCTAAAGAGGGCCTCCTGATCTACTACATATGTTCTTCATTGTGATCCACCTGTAAGAGCTAGCTGCAACTAAAATACAATGTGATTCTTCTGATACTTAAAACACCATAATGTGTATGAGGGTTCTACTTTAATATCAGATAGAAAAAAGATCTTTACCCTGTTATCTTTCAGAGGGCTATAAACAAATACTGATGTAAAAGTCTGACAAAAAAAAACAAAAAACAAACAAAGTTACTCTGGGTGCCCTGAATGTTAATCTCTGAATATCCAGAACACGAAATGACACCGAATTGTTACATAGAATACATTATTAGCTTCAGATTAAGAACTTGAGCTGTTTTAATTAGAAAAAGAGTTGTTCTTAAAATAAAAAAAAGGCAAAATAGAACCAGAAAACACCAGAACCAAGTACTAAGTTATAAAGCTGCTATTAGTTTATTTATCTTACATTAAAAAGTTATATTCATAATGATTTTGATTAAAAAATTATTTCAGTTTCAATAGTTCAGTATTTCCAGACAAGAAACGATACCTTTCTGCAGTTTTTCTTGAATAAAAATCCCACATAAGGCACACAATATAAACTATTTTTAATATGTGAGACATACTCCAAAAACAATACTTCTCATTTTATTATGTTGACCTACAATGCCAGAGACTGATGCTGGTGGTATGGAAGTGGAGGTTGAACTTTCTTACCAATATTCCATTACATTTTGCTGCCCTGCAACAGGTGGCAGTAGAAGGGCAATCTGACATGGAACTGCGTATTAACCAAATGTATGTAATTGAATTTCTCCATGTCTAAAAAATGGCACCCGCTGACATTCATCAGTGCTTGCTGAACATTTATGGGGGCCAAACAAGTGGATGTAAGCAGTGTAGTGACAGGTGGTGAGTTTCAGCAGAGGCGACAGCAAAAGTAGGTCATATTCACTGGTGCAGATTTGTATGAGATCAGCATGCAGGTTCTTGTTCATCTTTGGCAAAAATGCATAGCTAGTGTTGGCAAATATGTTACAAAATATTGTTCTGTAGCTGAGTTTTCTCTATCTTTGCTATTTTTATTTATTGTAGCTTCCATGAAAATAAATAAGAGGCATTACTTTCAGAGAGACCTATGTATAAATACAAATTGATCATTTGAATACTTGTATGTGAAACCCAATTAAATATTTTTACAATTGCAATATAATGAAGATAAAAATCCAACTTCAACTAGAAAAGTAGAATCTTACATTGAGCAGCAAAAGGGGACACTTCTGTCTGCTGGAATAATTCCTTTTATCAAGTATTGAGCTTGTAATTTAGTCCTGAAGGCAGTTAATGGTATCAGCACGATCCTCTGATGAATCAAATTCCATATATAATTGGACGTGTTAACATTAGGGTTACTATCGACTATATGATTTCTACATTCATATTTTTCTTTGTTTATTAATCAGAAGGAGTTTCTTGTGCAGAGCTCTGAGGGTCAAAGCTAGCCATATTCTATTATATATGTCATTATCAACATTATTGATTCTTGAAATGGATTTTTATTTTTCTCTGCTATTTAAATACATTATTATTATTGATGATTACATGAAAAGCAAAACATAGACGTTGATTTCCAACTTGCCCTACTCATGCAATATATTCAGTAGAGTTAACATTAAGATATCCATTATCCTCAGGAGTATTACTGTTGATGACTTCATAGAATATAATGGTGGATGTTGATTCATGAAGTACAACTCTTTATAAATTAGAAATGGAAACATTATTATATTTAAATCTCCCTAACTTATTACTAGGCACATTTCTATACATTCTCAAACACTAGTACCCTCAAATTTTGGGGATACTTGAACTCTAGGACTAGGCAGTCAGAAATAGTGAAACCTCCTTGAGTGGAGGAATAGATTAGAAACAAAACAAAACAAAACAAAACAAAATAAAACAAAGATCAGTACATATGTATTCTTGCTTCAGTTGAGAAAAATAAATTTGACATATTTACTGATTTCAAAGACATTCCAATCCTGCAACACTAGGAGCTGTTGTGCATCTAGGAGGTATGAGTTGCCAAATTCTCATTGATTCAACAGAGCCAATCCAATAGTGCTGTCTCTATTTAGAATTAGCCTAGAGTTAAACTTCTTATTCTTTATTTAATAAACAACATATTCAAAATGAACTGCAAATTATTCATGAAAAGTACTCAGTTTGAAAATGTTACATCAAGAAAGTCAGGTGATATATATATCTATTTGTGAAGAAAAAAGAAATCTAGAAATAATGCTTTCTAATCTGTGGATGGAAAAAAAAATACTTTGTAGAAAGCAAACATGGAGTCTCAGACTTTAATATCTCCTCATGCTATTCGTGTCTAAAATGTGTGCGCTATAAATAATGCTTTATGTCAGTTAAGACCCTAAGGATAAATATATTTTTGAGTTACTGTACATGTATCAACCTTCTGGAAAACCTTCTCAGTTATGTCCAGTTTGGGAGATATGGAGAAGATCTTTATAATTCCTGACTTCAAAGACAATAAAAAGTAAAGGAAATACCTTTTTAAAATTATTGTATTTTGCCAGAAACTGCTATATATATTCTTACTCTTGTATTAAAGTTAAAATCATCATTAAAATAATAATAATAAAAAAGAATTTTTTTCTGTGTAATGATATATGCCGCAGTACCTGAACATTTAGCAGAATATACTGTGGTAGTCTGCACACTTTTCCTCAGAATTATCAATTTTGGACAATTTGGTGGCTCTGCCAAAAATAACAGTTTTTGGAAAATTACAAAGTGCCTAAGAACCCATACAATTATGGAATACATCACCAATCAGCGATATAGAGAGATGAGGAACGATGATCCACTTGATCACTTTCCTTGGAAATATAGATACAATATTCTGTTGTTTAATGTACAGTAAGTCATTTACAATTAAAGCTTTCCTAAAGATGAATAAAGTAGATTGCAGTTATAGGCATCTAGAACTTCTCAGCAGCTTTATCTAGCTGGCAATTAGGAAGCACATAAAATCAATGACCATAAACTAAAAATATAGATAGTCTTCAAAAAAAGGCATAATAAAATCATTTAAAAGTCTATAAAAAAACAGGTGATCTTGAATATTAATGGAAAAAATCAGTTAAAGCATTGTAATACAGTATCCCTTTCTCCCTTCAAGCTGCAGTTCCTTAAGTCAAACCCCACTGAATGGTAAAATGCCAAGCATACTGTGAAAGACATGTAAATTTGTGAGGAATCCTTTTGTGGACAAACAGATTTCATATATTTAATTGTGATGGTTCTGACGTCCTTTTGAGGATGGCAGATTACCGTAGTACTAATTAAAAAGACTGTCAAAGATACATGAGTATTTAACTTATTTCAGTCAGCTACAGTAATGAGAATCTTTGCTCAAGCAATATGTTCCTAGTGAGATCTAGAAACAGAACTCTGAAATTTGATTCTTCTGTCATATCTGATGCTTAAATACAGACAGAGGGTCCATAATCTTCTGGGCCAGATGCATACACGCAGACAGACCTTCTGAGTAGAGAGCTGCCCAGACTTTCAGTTGCAGGATACTCCAAAATCCATGCAAGACAAGGGAGGTAGGACACTCATCTCTGCTATCTGATATTGATAGAACCAGGGGAAATGGTTTTAAACTGAAACAAAGGAGATTTAGAATAGATGTGAGGAGGAACCTCTGTAGACAGAGAGTAATGAAGGATTGGTACATGTTACCCAGAGAAGTTGTGGATACCCCATTCCTGCAGACGTTCAATGGTACTTTGAAAGAGGTCCTGGGCAGCCTGATGTGGTGGGTGGCAGCCCTACTCATGCCAGGAGTTTGGGACTAGATGATCTTTAAGGTCCTTTCCCGCATAATTCAATGTGTGATTCTATGATTCTATGACTTCTGCTCAGAAACACATTCACTTTAATGATTAAGATTTTTTTTTTTTTGTGACATAATATGTTTAGAGAAAGATTTTAAATATCTGCTGTCACTCAACTCTGCTGATTTTGATCACAGCTGCATTCCGAATTTAGTAAAAAAGCTGAAATACTAGATCTTAAAAACTGATATACAGAATAGCTCTTTTTTGTGCCTTTCACTGTCTATACCACCTTCAGCCTATGGAAAGTCAAGTCTCTACTGCAACTACTGCAAGGGAGTTGCCAGCCAGGTTGCAATATACATACTTTCTAATGTCTCAGTACCATTCAGATGTAATTAATTCCAGCCATTACTTAAGAAGTTACCCTACATAAGCCTATACCATAGTGTACATGACAGTATTTTATATATGTTTCTTTTCCACGTTAACTAGGTTTTGGAATGAAAACAATTTTGCTATGTCAGGATAACATCAGCTTGAAAGTCACTTTAAGGCAGCTGCACTGAATCTGTAGCTTAGGTGTTCTTCTGTACTGACTCTAAGGCAGCACTAAAACTAGCATTCGTACACGACACTACATTAGCAAATAGAGGTAGGTAAACAAGCAATCTGTGAATCATGAACTCCTGGATTCGGCAAATGATCTACGTTTTCAATTTTGGAAAAGTGACATGGAGATTTGGAGGTCCTTTTACATATATAATTGTTGAGTATATTGACAAGAAGAACAGTGTAGTGTACTTTAAAATGTAACTGATGATTCTGAAGAAAGAAAAATTACATGGAGTGAAATATCAACAGAGGTGTTCCAATTCAATTAGCCATATTAGTTCTGTAGGAACAATTGAATGATGTTTTTGGATTTTCATTGATAAAATTCCTGTTCTGTTCATATTAATAAAAGTAGGGGAGTAGTTTGTGACCTTCTGTCCTCACTTTCTTTTCTTAATCCTATTTTTAACAATAATAAAACAGAAATTGTGATTCTTGAGAAAAAACATCCTCAGTACAAAGCAATTTCTCTGATAAATACTGCTCTTTTTCTTTCAAAAAGAGGAATGCTCTTAGCTGGAAAGGGTAGTGACATTTCCAGAAATATGGTGAAAACTGATTTACTTGGGAGAAAGTGGTGAATGCTCCCTTACTTTCATTCCAGACAATCATGTAAGAATCTTCGTAATGCCATCCTTCAGCTATATTCCGATCTTGCATAAATGGACAGAAAGTAGTTAATGTAATGAATAAACTGAAGGTAATCACTGAATTAATGAGGAAGTTGGAAATTAATTACCATAATAGAGTTAGAGCGTTCAAAGAAAACCTGAATTTAGTCTATTCTGCTTAAAGAAATTCTAGAAATGTGTTGAATATAAACCAAATAAACTTGGAAAAAAAAATCTTTGAAATATATCTATACATAAATAGAGTAACTCTGATAATAATAGATATTTATGGTAAGAACATGTTTTACTCAATCATCAATTGATTATTAAGTTATCATTTCATGTACTTCACTATCTATATTTTTTACACTCCTCTTTCCAGAATTATTCTGCTTGAATTGATCCAGGATGCCTCTGAACTTAGTTGAACCATTTGTTTAAAAAATAAAAGAGTAAAACTTTGTATTTTGCCCACTCAGAGCGCTCCTTTCCCTTTAAACAAACCAAATGTTTAAAGTAGGACCTGTACATTCCCTTAGAGGGAAATGACATGAAAAAGAACTACAGAAACTGAGGCACAAAGGAGAAAAACAATTTATAAATACATGCAAGAGCTTTCCTTTCTCCAAGTAAATTTGACAATATTTAAATGTGCCTTTCAGCATTAGCAGTAGACTAATTCCATTATCATAATTTATTAACCAGATCTTTTGTTCTGTGTAGTAATACACTGTGTTTCCATGCTGTGTATTTTTTATCCTGTGACCTAATTTGCGTAAAAGGAAACTCTTATAACTCCCTTGTTGAAATGAATAAAATGTTAATGAAGAACTACAGAGAAATCCCCTTTGCTTTAGTTCCATATTCCCAGGAACATCATCATAAATTTGTTTGCCTGGTTCTGACAATGGTAGTGATGTTCAAGCTGTAGAGAAGCAATAGTAACACTAAGTGGTTCTGATGGAAAAGTTAAAGATATTCATGGCACTGTCATTTGGGATGGACTGTGGGACGTTATATTTTGGAAGAGAAATCTGATGTGTTTGGCCACAATCCAAATATTTTTTTTTAACATTTATTATCTACATTGATAACTGCAGTATGAGATATCTTTTCAGAATATGTAAATTATAAAAAAAAATTGCAAAAAATATTTTTTTTTTCAGTGCCCGCAAAAATGTGTATTAGTGCACTCATTCATTAACTTCTGGCAGTGGTGTCATGGTAGAAGTATTAAATTTAAAGAACACATATTATTGAATGTTTGAAGTGATCGTGTTTTACTTGTTGGTGCTTCATTAGATTACCAGAAATTATTAGCCTCTGACAAATTTAAGAATGGGTGGAATATAGGATAAGATGGCCATGTTTGTTCCATTTATATAATTCAACTTCTACTAAGAAACTGTATATACACTAGTTATAAATTGTATTCTGACTGCCTTGTCAATATTTGTATGAAACGGAAAATACGAAGATTCATTATATATTTAATTAATGATCTCACTTTCTGATGCTTCAGGACTTGCTTTAGACTGTCCTGAGGCACTCACATCACTAAATGTTAGAGAATTTGTCATTTCCCCTTCCCTCCAGATTAACAAACTCATTCTAACACCGAAGAGTTATTTCTTAGGAAAACCTGACCTAAAGATCATGCACTAACATTTCAGAAATAATAAAAATATATTTGCAACTGACTGATTGCAAAGTCAGTTCTTGCTGGCAAATTATAAATTTGTCTAATATACAAACAATTATTCCCTCCATATTTCCAAGATGGAGAATTATGGTCATTAAGATTAACAGTGATACATGAATAGTACAATGAGCAAAACAAGTCAAAAAAAGGAATCAGCTGTTTGCCTGCTTCTGTTTCTACCAGTATAATATATACCAGTGGATCCTGGGTTCACTACATTAGCATAACTGACTGGTCCAGTTCAATTCAAATGACTGCACTGACTGCTTTTCTTCAGAAAAAGTGGAATTGTTTAAAAACTGTATTTGAGGTGACAGGAAATGTTCATCATGCTTGGAAACAAGACGAAATAGCATTAATATAAACCCCAAATCTGTAATGTCACACCACTTGTCCCACAGCTTCTCAGATAAACACGTAGATTGTAAGGACTGACATATTAAAACTAACAAAGAAAGAAGTTAAGAATCGTAGCTAGCGATTTGCAATGAAATCAGCAAAAAAACTGTAGCACAGAAGCCTAAAGGCAAAGGCAGATCGAAGCTTCGTTTCAGCAAAAAATATCAGTTGTAAGTCCTTAACTCACCATTTTATTGTCCTAAATACTCCAGGACTTTGAAAGACAATTAGGAAATTTCCTGCTTTTCTTATTATAAAACCAAAACTGGAAAAAACCTACAAAACCATTCAGTCCAACCTCCACTTAGCACCACTATTTCCCCACCAAGCCATGTCCCTTAGCACAGCGTCTATACTTTTCCTGAACACTGCCAGAGATGATGACTCCAATGACTCCCCTGGGCAGCCTGTTACAGCACCTGGCCACTCTTTCAGAGAAGTTTTTCCTAACCTCCAACCTGAAATCACACTTAAACTCATTCTCTGTTGATACTGAGACCTCAGTATTTTATCGCAGTTTTCTTCTCCCTGTGTAATAGAGTCAGTTTGATACATAATGTCGGCATGTAGGTTTGGCTTTCACAAAATGAAGCAACAATTTCTGTGTAGTTTTGATGTAGCATAATAGAGGGAAGTCCTCAGAAAATTACCTATGTCCAAGCTTTTCTGCAGTAGCTGACAGTTTTCCCTGAGAACTGAAAATGAAAAACTGATTTTTAATTAAATATGAGGAGTAAAGAAATCTGAGGGGTAGGAAGTGTAGTTTTGGTGTTGTCCATTTTTCAACATCTGCAACACATCAGAGACCAGTAGATTACAGTGTTTTAGTCATGCACAAACTAAATGTTATAGGCTCTTTTGCTGTCCATAGAATCATAGAGTCACCAGGGTTGGAAAAGATCTCTTAAGATCATCCAGACCAACTGTCCACCAATCACCAGTATTTCCCACTAAACCATGTCCCTCAGTACAACATAAAATCGTAGAATGGTTCGGGTTGGAAGGGATCTTTAAGATCATCTACTTCCAACCTCCCTGACAAATGTGGGGACACCTCCCTCAAGACCAGGTTGCTCACAACCCCATCCAGTCTGGCTTTGGATGCTTCCAGGGTGGAGGTATTCACAACCGTGCTGGGTAACCTGTTCCAGTATCTCGCCACCCTCACTGAAAAAAATTTCTTCCTAGCACATAGTCTAAATCTTCCAAAAAAATCTCTTCCAATTTCAGACCATTTCCCCTGACCATATTGATACTTGTCCTTACAAAAAGTTCCCCCCTCAGCTTTCCTGTAGGCCCCCTTCAGGTACTGCAAGGCTGGTATAAGGTCCCCTCAGAGCCTTTTCTTCCAAAGGTTGAAGAGCCCCAGCTCTCAGCCTGTCCTTGTAGGGGAGGTGCTCCAGCTCTCTGATCATCTTCGTGGCCCTCCTCTAGACCCACTCCAACAACTCAATGCCCTTCTTGTGTTTGGGCATTTTACTCCAGGTGGGGTCTCACGGGAGAAGAGTTACAGGTTGGAATTACCTCCATAAATATGCTGGTCATATTTCTCTTGATGTAATCCAAGACACAGTTGGTTTTCTGGGCTGCAAGCACACACTGTTGGCTCCTGCTGAATCTCTCATCAATCAACACCCCCAGATCCTTCTTCTCAGGGTTGTTTTCAAACAATTCTCTGGCGCAGGCCCACTTCTCAAGACTGTCCAGGTTATAAACATCAAAACGTTTCCTGAACACCGCCAGGGATAGTCACTCTACCAACTCCCTGGGAAGCCTGTTCCAGTGCCTGACCATTTTCTTGGAGAAGTATTTCCTAACATCCAACGTGAATCTCCCCTGGCACAACTTGAACCATTTCCTCTAGTCCTATTGCTAGTCACACAAGAGAAGAGGTCGACTCCCACCTCACTACAGCTTATCTTCAGGTAGCTGTAGCGAGTGATGACTTCTCCCCTGAGACTTCTCTCCTCCAAACTGAATTATTCCAGTTCCCTCACACACAGTTCATAAGACTTGTTCTCCATACCTCTCACCAGCTTCATTGCCCTTCTCTGAACACTCTCCGGGGCCTCAGTGTCTTCCTTGTAGCAAGAACCCCAAAACTGAAGACAGTACTTATGATGCAACCTTGCCAGTGCTGAATCCAGAGGGATGATCACTTCCCCGCTTCTGCTGGCAAGCCTATTTCTGGTACAAGCCAGGATGCCATTTCCCTTCTTGGCCACCTGGGCACATTGCTGGCTCATGTTCAGACGACCATCAAACAACACCCCCAGGTCCATTTTCTCTACACATTCTTCCAGCTACAGTGTCCCAAGTCTGTAGCACTGCCTGGGGTTGTTGTGGCCAAAATGCAGGACCCAGCACTTGATCTTATTGACCTTGTTGAACCCACTGGCCTCAGCCCAGTGATTCAACCAGCCCAGATCTCTATGCAGTGCCTTCCTACCCCCAGGCATATGGACATATCCTCCCAACTTGCTACCATTTGCAAACTGACTGAGGGTGCACTCAATGACATCATCGAGGGCATCAGTAAAGATATTGAAAAGGATAGGCCAAATACCAACCCCTGGGGAACACGGCTTGTGACTGATCACCAGCTGGAAGTGATTCAATTTACTACCACTCTCTGGGTCTGGCCATCCAGCCAGTTCTTTAGCCAGTGAAGAGTGTGCCTGTCTAAACCATGATCTGTCAGTTTCCCCAAGAGAATACTGTGGGAGGCAGTGTTGAAGGCTTTGCTGAAGTCTAGATAGACTACACCACCAGCCTTTCCCTCACCCACCATGCGAGTCAATAGATCATAGAAGAAGATCAGGTTGGTCAAGCAGGACCTGCCTTTCATGAACCCATGCTAGCTGGGCCTGATGTTCCTGTTGTGCCACACATGCAGTGTGATCTCCCTCAAGATGATTTGCTCAGTAAATTTTCCTGGTATCGGACACAGGCTGGTTGACCCTTCTTGTAGATGGGAGTCATATTGGCAAAGCTCTCTGGTTGACCAGGATAGATGATGGAAAGTGGCTTAGCTATGACTTCTGCCAGCTCCCTCAGCACCCTTGGGTGGATCCCATCCAGCCCCATGGACATGTGGCAGTCCAGGTAGAGTAGTAGGTGAATAGTAATTGAACTTAAATTGTGAGGAATTTATTCTGCTCTCCATCCAAGACTTTCTGGTCAAGGGGTAGAGTGCTTGAGGAGAACTCGTCTGACTTTTAAAGATGAATGTAAAGAAGGCACTGAGAACCTCAGTCCTTTTCTTATCCTCAGTGGTCACACTCCCCACTGCATCCAATTGAGAATGAAGATTCTCCTTAGCTCTTCACTTACTGTTAAGATATTTGTAAAAAAGATTTTGGTTCTCTTTTAGCCCAGCAGCCAAGTTGAGTTCAGGTTGGACTTCTATCTTTCTGATTTTCTCCCTGCACGTTCTAACAACTTTTTTGTACTCCTCCTGAGTAGCCCATCCCTTCTTCCAAAAGATTCTCTTTTTCTCCTGGAGCCTCACGAAAATCTTCCTGTTCATCCACACTGGTCTTATTCCCTGTCACCTCATGTGACACAGCGGGATAAGCTGCTTCTGCACCTATAAGTCTTGCTTCTTGAGGAACAACCACAGCCTTCCTGGACACCTTTACCCTTCAGGACCAAATCCCAAGGGACTATTCCTACCAGTGTCCTGAACAGTTCAAAGTCTGCCCTCTGGAAGTCCACGGTAGCAGTTTTGCAGCCCCTCTTCCTGTCTTGACCAAGAATTGAGAATTCTACCACTTTGTGGTCACTGTGTCCAAGGTAGCTCCTGACCTTCATATCTCTCACCAGCCCTTCTCTATTTGTGAACAGTAGGTCTGGCAGAGCACCTCCCCTCGTAGGCTCTCTTACCAGCTGCATCAGAAAGTTAACTTCCATACACTCACCTTGGCTGACTCTCCAGTGGGCCTGGTTTTTTTCCTTTCCCCTTTCATATCTAGGTTAAAGCCCACTCAATGAGCCCTGTCAGCTCTTGATGTGTTTGCCAGCTGGGATGTGTTTCCCCTTTTGAGACAGGCAAGACATATCCACAGCAGCCAGGCCAGGTGTTGAGTAAACTGACCCATGGTCAAAATAAAAAATTCTTGTGTTTGCACCAGCCTTTCAGCCATATTTATGAGACGGGTTTTCCTGCTCCTCTCAGAATCCTTCCCTGCCACTGAGGGGATAGAAGAAAATACAACCTGTACGCTCATGCCATCCACTAACTGCCCTGTCATCTTAAGTCCTTTTTGATAATTCTCAGGCTTCTCTCAGCAACTTCACTGCTGCCAGTCAGAACTATCAATAAAAGATANTTTTTTGTACTCCTCCTGAGTAGCCCATCCCTTCTTCCAAAAGATTCTCTTTTTCTCCTGGAGCCTCACGAAAATCTTCCTGTTCATCCACACTGGTCTTATTCCCTGTCACCTCATGTGACACAGCGGGATAAGCTGCTTCTGCACCTATAAGTCTTGCTTCTTGAGGAACAACCACAGCCTTCCTGGACACCTTTACCCTTCAGGACCAAATCCCAAGGGACTATTCCTACCAGTGTCCTGAACAGTTCAAAGTCTGCCCTCTGGAAGTCCACGGTAGCAGTTTTGCAGCCCCTCTTCCTGTCTTGACCAAGAATTGAGAATTCTACCACTTTGTGGTCACTGTGTCCAAGGTAGCTCCTGACCTTCATATCTCTCACCAGCCCTTCTCTATTTGTGAACAGTAGGTCTGGCAGAGCACCTCCCCTCGTAGGCTCTCTTACCAGCTGCATCAGAAAGTTAACTTCCATACACTCACCTTGGCTGACTCTCCAGTGGGCCTGGTTTTTTTCCTTTCCCCTTTCATATCTAGGTTAAAGCCCACTCAATGAGCCCTGTCAGCTCTTGATGTGTTTGCCAGCTGGGATGTGTTTCCCCTTTTGAGACAGGCAAGACATATCCACAGCAGCCAGGCCAGGTGTTGAGTAAACTGACCCATGGTCAAAATAAAAAATTCTTGTGTTTGCACCAGCCTTTCAGCCATATTTATGAGACGGGTTTTCCTGCTCCTCTCAGAATCCTTCCCTGCCACTGAGGGGATAGAAGAAAATACAACCTGTACGCTCATGCCATCCACTAACTGCCCTGTCATCTTAAGTCCTTTTTGATAATTCTCAGGCTTCTCTCAGCAACTTCACTGCTGCCAGTCAGAACTATCAATAAAAGATAATAATCAGAGGGGTGAATCAGGCAAGGAAGTTTCGAAGAAATACCCCTGATCTGTGCCCCAGAGAGGCAGCACATTTCCCTGTGGGTCGGGCCAACATATAGAACCCCGTTCCTTTGTAGAAGGGAGTTGCCTATGACAATCATCCTCCTTCTTGGTGGAAGCAGTCTTCAGGTGTGGCATCGACTGCTTCACCATATACAACCTCAAGGTAGATCTCCCACTCCATCCTCTCTTATCTCTCCCTCAGCATCTAGAGCCTCAAACCTATTATGGAGGGGCACCTGAGGAATCTCGGGACCTGGTAGGTTGGGATGCTAGTTTCCTGAGATGATGAGCTGAGACCTGTTTCCACTCCTCCTCCTCCCTTAAATTATACCCCCCTGCTTGATGATGGCAGGGGAGGTTGTCCACCACTTTTTGAGGGTTATCATCGTGCTGTCTTTCTTGCAAATTCAACAGTTACTACATCAATCTATCTCCTTCTCACACTCTCTGATATTCCTTAATCCCCCCACCTCCTCCTTGACCTTCACCACCATACCAAGCACGTGATCTACCTGCTCACACCTCATACAGGTGGAATCCCTGCCACCCTTCACCAGCAACAACAGGCTCAGGCACTCACTGCAGCCAGAGATGTGAACCACCACATTTTTAGGCAGGAGCTCCATCTGAGTCATTATTTCTTGTCAGAACTCTCTTGCCTAATGGAGACCACAGCTAGATTTCTTGTCTGTGAGGCAGCTGATAGGTGAGTCGGTCTCCTGAGTGTGCAGATACTCTGCCCTCTTCACCCTCCCTGCTTGAACTGCCCATGAAAACTGCCACACCATCCCCTTCTGAGGCACAATGCCCTGTTTGCCCACCCTGTTTGTGCTGATTCCTACTGACAGAGTCTAGACACAAAGGGGGTGATCCTGGTGCTGCTCCTGGCTCCACCCTTGTGATGTCAGAATGGAGGACAATGGCACCTGGCAGCTGCACACTGACAGTGCTGACCCTCAACTAGCCAAGGCAATTCCCTGCTTTGGTGCAGAATGTATTACACTCCAGAGTTGAATACCTTGCCAAAAAAACAGGTATTAATTCAGGTTTGCTTAAGAGAGAAAGCAAAGAACTTTCAGGCATGTGTCTTCTTGAATTCTGATCTCACTGGGATCAGTTACATAAGAGCTATCTAGACAAAGAAATACTGAATTTATAGAACTGTAGTTGAATTCATGTTATTGCTGTTAAATACCTGAGCAGATGTCATTAAAAAGGAAAATCAGTAGTGTTTTAGTTTCAAAAAGGAAAAAAAGATCATTAGATAATCTTTATCCTTTGAGTTATTTACAATAAATCCTTGGTTATGTGGGACTTCACTTCCTTTATGGTGATGTGAGTGCTGCACATTCAAGAAATAAATACTTTTCTGTAGGTGAATCCATTCTAGACTGGATTTGGTACATCCACACTGATCACATTGATCATTGATGAATAGTGTGGGAGTATTTCTTTAGCCCTGAAATGCTAGAAATTAGGGTGATGTCATAGTAAACAAGAGTAATGTTTTTAAAAGATGATACTGCAGGGATGTTACACGCCTCAAGACCTGACATGAAGGCATATAGAGTGCTTGAATAAGCTGAATTTGGTGCTCTTACACTGAAAAAGTTCCAGAGAATAGCCTCTGGGGTGAGCTGGAAATACTTTATTTCTTTACTGTCCAGATCCATCCTTTTTTGAGACAAGTATTTCTTCAAGCCATAAGCAAGATATTTTGAAAAACAAGTGAGTGTTATCATCTAATTAACTGAATGCTTATAGCAGTTATTCTTACTATCAGTTCCTAATTACTTTGAATTCTTCCATTCTGTTTCTATTTTTCCAATCCCGTTTGTCATTCATTTTTACCTGCCATATGATATTTTGATTTTGTATTGGCAATATTTCCCAGCTTTATACCATTGGCACATCTCATTTAGAAGCTCTTATATTTATTCCAAACAAAAGTATGTCAAGGTATATGTAAACCTGTCTGCAGTCCAGTACTTAAAAGCTCATTCTCAAGTTCTTTACAAGCTCAAAGGAAGGATGTTCTGTTCCATGGTTAGGATTTGATCACCATGTTGATTCCTATAGTATTTCTGGTTTTGAAGTGTGAGAGAGCCTAGTGGAAAAGATCATTTCACTGGATTGTATCTGGATACGCTGTTGCATACTCAACTTCACCATCATCAGTTAATCATTTACCTCTATACTGAACATCACTGTACTTCCTATAAGCTGAGGTAATGTATTTCTCTTTGTACCACACTTCTTAACTTGAAGTCAACTCATTTCTGCAAATTGATCACACATTTTTCCTTGGTGTGTTTTATTATACAGTTTCATTTCTTTTCCACAACATTTTAACTCAGTTTGCCTTGCGTAAACGTCCTTTATCCTTTCATATCTTGACATCTGAAAATTTTATTTATTTGTTATCTTTCTTTTCAAGATGGTTTATCAAGTGGTTATATCTAAAAACCTTCACTGCAAACTTTTCTTCATGACTTCATTATAAAATATTTCACCTAGCAGATTTGTAGGCATTTAAGTATCTTTATTTTCCATATTTGGAAATTAGAAAAGTAATTACAGATCTGAATGCAGTTACACTTATAATTTAAGCCAAACTAAAGCTTGACAGTATGAATACTAAATGCTATTGTTCCTCTGTGATGTCCTTCCTAGTTGTAAAAAATAACTTTAAAATAGCATACAGATGTGATGGTTTAGTGATTATTTACTGAAGAAATACATAGGTGCATCCATTCTAGATTTTACCATCTCCAGTTTATCTGAACCCTACTGTTTTTTGTAACACGTGTTTTACTTCTTTCTTCATATTTGTCACTGTTCACCGTCACTATGCATAACTACCTCCAAACCTCTACTTTTTCTACTTCCTGACATGGACATACAGATTTTTGGTAGCTATGTTCTACTACTGCCTAATATTTCCCAGAATTTTTGATTTTACTGAAGCTGAAATAAATCTGTAGCCTTCATTTTCCTGCAATAATGTGTGAACAATATGTATTGGAGAGATAGGGAACTGGATGTGAGTGGTATCTGATATTTACTATCTTTAGTATTTATAAATGGTGAGGAAAAATAGTCCCCTGATTGTCTTCATTTTATGTTATTGTGACATTCTTTTGCAATAATTTATCTGAAAAGAGAATATACTTCTTCCTCATTAAAGCTTTTCAACTTCTACAACTTTCATAGAACAGTTAAGCATTTTCTTTCTTTTTAATTGAAACTTTACTTTTAAAACCGTGTATGTGTTAGTTTAACCTTGGTACATATGCTTAGCCAGAGGCTAAGAAAAGAAAGGTTCATTACTAGATGACTCTTATTAATCAGCTGTAAATCAGATGAATAATACTTTACAACCTCTTTGACATATGGTAGGGTCTGTAGCAAGTTTGGCATAATGGTTTCACTTAATAAACACCTGATTAGCATTGTTTAACAGGTTTGGATTTCATGAAAACAGTAAAATGGCCACATTCTGTCTAGTTAATTCCTCATTAGCAGCCTTATATTCACCATGTTTGACAGACTGTATACCAGCTTTGACACAAGGTGACCTCTTGCAAGGGCCCGTTCATCACCCTCAGTCTGTCATAAATGGAGTCAGTATAAATGTCAATACGAATGTGCCATCACCAGAGATTTTTGAGAATTAAGATCCATCTGGTATCATAAAGGTTATTTTTTCAACCTTATCATTATAGACATGATGAAATTATGTTGAGTAGCAGGTAAAAATGTAAGGAGATAAAGCTGCAGTAAAATGTCTGGGTGGAGATTTTTATTTAACAGATGTTGTAAAAGCTTAAAGTTTGCAGCATGTAAGTCATTTGAGAAAGTAGAGAAAAACGATCCTAGTTTCTAAATGCATTGCTCTTAAATATTAAACAAAAATGAAATATTTATTCAGATAAAAGCTGTGGCTAATTCTTCACCAGTATAATTTGGATAAATGCTTTTCTAAAATATATTCCTTTTTTTCTTTGAACAGTGATTAGAGCTTGACAGCTTATTCACTCTACTTTCTCCCAGAAGCGCTATCCCAGAAAGTGCTATCCAGGGCAAATCACATCTACATCTAGTATGGGCACAGGAGAATGATTTTAAGCTTGAGAAGTGAGCCCATGCCAACCTCGTGAAGTTCTACAGGGCCAAGTGCAAGGTCCCGCATCTGGGTCGGGGCAATCTCAAGCACAGATACAGGTTGCATAGAGAATATCTTGAGAGCAGCACTGAAAAGAAGGTTTTGGGGGTGTTGGTTGATCAAAGACTCAACACGAGCCAGCAGTGTGCACTTGAAGCCCAGAAAACCATATCCTGCATCCTGGCTGCATCAAGAGAAGTGTGACCAAGATGTGATGGTGTCCATCTTGCCACTTTATGCCTAGAAACTGAATTTCCTGTGAAGGCCCTTTCACTTTCTTTTGCTTAATAGCGAAGCCAGCTCGCAGGAGGATCTGGATTATTCTCTCTCCTTTCTCAAAAACTTCTCCTGCTGTACTGCCCCACACAGTGATATCATCAATGTATTGTAAGTGCTCGGGAGCCCTGCCGTGTTCCAGTGTAATTTGGATCAACCCATGGCAAATGGTTGGGCTGTGCTTCCACCCCTGGGGCAAACGGTTCCAGGTGTACTGAACACCCCTCCAGATGAAGGCAAACTGCGGCCTGCATTCTGTGGCCAACGGAATTGAAAAGAAGGCATTGGCAATGTCAGTGGTGGCATACCACTTGGCTGCTTTTGACTCCAGTTCATACTGGAGTTGTAGCATGTCTGGCACAGCAGCACTCAGTGGGGGAGTGACTTCATTCAGGCCATGGTAATCTACTGTCAGCCCCCATTCTCTTTATGACTGGCTTTATNCTATTGTGGCTGGTAGGCACCTCGCTCAGTTCTGAAGAAGTACTGCTCAGACAGGATGATGTCTCACTCAGACTGGACTGTGTATCTTCCAGATTGGAGGGTGTCTTGCTCAGATTGGAAACCATCTTGTTGAGACTGAGTGTTGTTGAGTTCAGACTGGAGGGCATCTCGCTCAGTTTGGAGGGCATCTCCTTCGGTCTGGAGGGCGTCTTTCTCAAACCGGAAAGCATCTCGCTTGGTCTGGAGGGTGTCCATGTTCAATTGGAGAGCATCTCAATCGGACTGGAGGTTGTCTAAATTGGACTGGAGAGTCTGTTTGTCAGCTAAAAGACTGTCCCTTTCAGCTCGGAGACGCTCTTGCCCTATTTCAGAAACTCTATGCCTCTCTGGGATAGTACTGAATAAAGTCCATAAGTCAGACCCCAAATAATTTGGGCCTCCTCAGATCTGTCTGAGCTGCAACATCTCTGTCTCACATATCTGCTTAGTTTCTCAGGATCTTGCAGGTGATCGGGAGAAAAATCCCATGACACCGGTGATGCCCATTTTTCTAAAGTCTCTCCTAAGTCACAGTATGTTTTGAGCATCAGAAGGGAAAAAACAATGAACTACAGTCCCTTTAAGAGCAGTTTTAAAAGAGAAAGCATTTTTTTCTCTCCTTACTAAAACAAGCTGGCAGCACCCAAAAAAGTTTACAAATATCCCAGAAAAATTGGCAGTAAGCCTGGACTTCAAGGTTGTGTTTTGCAGTACAGCCCCTTCAGTACCGATAAGCTTCCTAACGAAGCTCTCTCTGAGAGCTAAGAGAGATTTGTTCTGAAATGTCTCTACATGGCTAAAGCAGCTAAATTTTGCCCCACATTGGGCATCAAAAATGTCAGTGGTTTACGGGCTGGTTCAACCCAGTTCCATGACAATTGATGCGGGGGACTCACGGACCCACACCCCGGGAAAGGGGAAAAGGGAAAAGGGAGATGGACCTAAAAACAAAACAGCGGCAATGATCTGAGGAGGAAAACTAATTTACTAAATAAGATATTGGAAAGCAAAATAGCACAATATAATACAATGTAATTGGAATTAAAGCTAATAGATCAAATAAAATGAGCAAGAGAGAGTGTCTGATAAACTGAAGGCCTTATGCTAAACGCTGAAGGTGAGATGGCAGCAATCACCCACTGCTGGGTCGATCCCTAAGGAAAGAGAGTGTCCTGTGACACACAAACAGTTTTTATCTTTCCCTCTGAGTGGAAATACATAAAAATAAAAGCAACACTAAGTCCTCTGTGGAATGTAGTTCTTCTTCTCTTCTGAGTCAGGTATACCCATAACTATCGATGATCCACGGAACTGGAGCATTAACTCTTTAACTCTTAATGCACTATATGATGTTATGATGTGGAATATCAATACCAAGAATCATAAAACCAAGACAGTCTTGGGAGGTGATTCCACCCTGTAACTCTGCTCTCGTGAGGCCCACCTGGAGTACAACATCCACTCTGGAATCCCCAACACAAGAAGGACATGGAGTTGTTGAAGTAGGTCTAGGGGAGGGCCACAAAGATGATCAGAGAGCTGGAGCACCTCCCCTACAAGGACAGGCTGAGAGCTGGGGCTCTTCAGCCTTGAGAAGAAAAGGCTCTGAGGTGACCTTATAGCAGCCTTGCAGTACCTGAAGGGGGCCTACAGGAAAGCTGTTGGGGGGAACTTTTTGTAAGGACTAGTAGCAATACGGTCAGGGGAAATGGTCTGAAACTGGAAGAGGGTAGATTTAGACTAGGTGCTAGGAAGAAATGTTTTTCAGTGTTTGACATTTTGTGATAGAAAGCTGAATGCTATCTTCT
The DNA here is from genome assembly GCA_013399175.1 of Odontophorus gujanensis. Taxonomy (NCBI): domain Eukaryota; kingdom Metazoa; phylum Chordata; class Aves; order Galliformes; family Odontophoridae; genus Odontophorus; species Odontophorus gujanensis. The sequence continues at coordinate 20,091 of VXAB01008368.1, read as the reverse complement.
GAAAAGTTGATACAATATTTAATTATTTTCAAAATATAATGTTATTACTCCAAGGTTGTTAATGTAGGTTTTCTTTTACAGGTCAGTAAAACAAAATATAGGGAACAATAGTATTTGCCTACCGTGTCAGAATAAATTTGGAATTATTGTTATAGTTCTTCAGCTCAGAATTTGAGTAAAGTATCATGAAGGAGGCTAATCTGTAAGAGAATAGCTGTGGTGAAGTTCAGACACGTTATTTTCAAAATATCACTTGTGGGAAATATTCTTCAGGACTCTTGTTTTAAAGATCACTTATATGTTTTCCATGATTGGTGTAATATGCGTCTTTAACATCACTGGATAATCCACTACCAGTTTCAGAAAATTCTAGTTATAGTTTTATTAGATGTTTTGTATGGTTATTCCCCTCTTGCAAATGAAAAGTACAAACGTAAGTACAAGTCACAGAATCACAGAATTGTAGGGGTTGGAAGGGAGCTCTAGAGATCATCTAGTCCAACCCCCCTGCCTTTGTATTACAAGAGCACTTTCTTTAAAAAGAACCTTAAATATATCTTTTAGTGTCTCTAGAAATAGCTATTCCACCACCACATTTGACAACCTAGATGGGAATTTAATCATGCTTTTACAGAAACTCACTGGTATGTGCTCAAGAAGCATAATTTGGAAGTCATAAAGGCTCAGTCCCCACCAATTCACATGGCAAAAATGAAAATTATTTGAATTGGTTTTTTTTTGTAATTTTGAATTCAACATCATAAAAGTAATTGCAACACATAATTAAATTGTGGACACCAATAGTATTTTAACTGAATTTCCAGTTAATAGAAAGAGTGAATATACTATGCTGCATGGAGCTATTTTTGCAAAGCTTTCTAACTCTAGGTAAAACTTAAAATATTTGTTTATTTTGATCCTAGTATTTTATCAAGAGATTAAAGCATCTAGTAACAAAAATCAGTTATTCTTGGGTGAAATTTCCAATGTGATATTTAATTTTTATCATAAAGTGTGATTGCTATAGGTAAAGATAAATTTCAAACTCTATAAACTTCCAAAGTTATTCAGAACTACTAATATGATTTTCTTCAGGCTCTGTATACAGTTTTGAAGTGCTTCAGTCTCCTGATTCTAAAATGTCAAGGTCTGTCCTTCTTTTGAATCTTTTGTCACTTCTGGTGTGCATTTTTGAGTCCTGCAGAATAAAAAAAAGAGGGGAAGGGTCCCAATGCCATATATGTACTCAGTGTCCAAGTATGAGGAGAGAAAAATTGTCAGAATGCATACTTGGACCAAGGGGTCAGATGTGCTACTACATCCATTAAATGAGACAAAGCCTGCAACAACAGTTCTGTTCTCCAGCAATTCACTTGCAGATTTAACACTGTCTCAGGAGTAGAAAAGAGCATGTGGCAACAACATAATCATATCTAGAATGAAGAGTTAATACAATTGTTCTGCATGGAGCACCTCTGGAATTATTTCAGCTTTGGATTGTAATCTGTTCTAATTTCCCACTTTCTCAGTTGCACTCTGAAAAAATGAGGGAAATTTTGAAAAACTTAAATAATCTGTACTTCTCCCTTTATTTTTTGACTACAGTTCGAAAGTGCCAGAAACAGATTTTCAACTTTCTCAGTAAACTTATTCTACCTCCAATGCTGAGAGTATCTTTTCACTAACTTCAAAGATCAGAAATACTTCCAAATATCTGCTTCTTCACTAAGTGATATAAATTCCAGGATCCAGACAGCTAAAACAGAAGAAATATCTCATTAGTGTTGACAATAATGAGAGCTGCAATCCATTTTCAAAAAATGCTAATTGCCACATAACGAGGCAAGTATATTTTATTTTAAGTTGTATATTCATCCATATCTAATACAGATGTAACAGTTGCCTTCAAATCACTACAGACAGTCCCATCCACACATACTTAAATATAAGAATAGAACAGTTGTGTATATATAATTTTCACATATCTTTGGATTTCTTAAGCATTTTCTTCTACAAAACATATAGAAAATAGTAGGAGATAAACTTTGTAATAAACAACCATTCTCACCAGCAACATAGTCTTTCCATTTGAATGTTCAGTTTCCATTATCATCTTGATAAGTAGCTACTGTTTTGACAGAGAGTCTGATATCCATCTATCTATCTGTGTGTGTACTAGAAAAACACGTGGCAGTGTGAGAAGCTGAAAAGTCCTTGACTTAGTTTAAGCACTGCTCTGTAACAGCTAAAACATCGGTGTACTTCGCAAACTGAGTACTGAATTATATTTTCAGTTATTCTTTCACTTGTGTTAGCTAACTAGTGACCCAAAATACTTCTTAGAAAAGTCTTCAAATTAAATATTAAAAAAAAATATATTTGCTTGAATCAGTCACAGCACTGAGTATGCTGCTAGTGAGATGGTTGTTATGTTCTCTGTGTTGCTTTGCATTTTCTGTGTAAGTCCATATATTTATATATTATGCATATTAGTTCATGATGTCCTTGAAATGTTGGTCCCTGAAATGTTGGTCTCTGAAATATTTCTCATTACACATTAATTCTTCATGTACATTTTATGGTTAAATTAGCCTCTGACAAAGCCTGTTGTCTTGAATTACGTGTCACACATTAATTGGTCTAACTATTAGTTAATTAAGCTTATGTTATACTGTCAATTATATCCTTATTTCAGTGGTATAAATCACTTATGTATTTTTATTCAAGTGATAAACACAAAAATGTTCTAGATTCCACTTTTTTTTATTTGTATTTGTCACTTGGTGGACTTTCCACAATGTCTATACATTTTTGGTCTTTGTAATTTACATAATCACCTTTATGCTTATAATAATTATTAATAATCTTATTATCACTTATCATTTTGTAATTATCATACGTCACATATATATACTATAATATTTTATATTATTTTATTTAAACTTATTACTTCTGTATGTCACTTTTTTAACTATAGATTTGTATTCAGTAATTTAGCACGGTAGGAGGAATACTTATATTTGATGTATTTTTTTTCTGACAGTGACAGTTTCAAAATACTGTTCAAATTTACTTGGAGTTTTGGTATTTGAATCAAAGAACATATTTTCATATATAACCCAACCCCTAGAAGATTATTGAATTAAAAACTTCCCTGGGCATGAAAGAGAAGCTTTACAACTGCTTATAATTTGTCTCTTGTTTAACTTCTAACAATATTTAACCCTCATTATTTCTTAAGTATCTGGAAAGACTTGTTCTGAATTTGTACCGAGTATCCAACCCACTCAGCCTGCAGTGCACTTCTGCCTGATGGGTCACTTCTGTTTTAGGATAATTTTTTCCTAGCAGCTCTTATAGCAATTTGTTTTGGATTTAGGATGAGAATAATGTTGGTGATACACTGATGTTCTAGTTATTGCAGAGAAGTTCTTACACTAAGACAAAGACTTTTCAACTTCTCATGCAAGGAGGATGGAGGTGCAGAACAATCTAGGACAGAACCAGAACATCTGAGTATCTAGTCAAAAAGACATTCCATATCATACAGGATGAAGAGATTTGGGCAGGAGGGCTGGCACTTTTTGGAGACTCTGGTCATCAATTTGTTGATACTGAGCAATTTATTTTGTTTCTTCTTTTCTTTTTCCTTTCATTTTTTTTCTTTTTCTTATTTTCTCTTATATTAAATTGTCCTTGTGTCAAGTTCTTGCATTTTTCTCTATAATTTTATCCTAGACTATACTGCAGGGCATTTGAGACTGAGTGGGTGAACGGCTGTATGGTGTTTAGCTGCGTGCCACGTTAAACAACAGTAATTTCCTGTAGAAAGTATAGTCAACTAGAAAGCTGGAAAAGACAAAGTAGTTGTCAGAAAAATCTGATTTTAAAAGGGTTCACACAATAAGAGAAATAATGAGTTCTGAGCACTCCTTGGTCACAGTTACTAGAGGAGACCCATAACTTTCTTCATTCAGCTCTCCACTCCACTGCCTCTGATGAAAAAATGGATAGACCAAAGAGGGAGAGAGAGAAAGAAAAGAAGTCAGTATCTAAAGTACAGTGATTAAAGACAGTCTTACTGAAATTAAAAACAAAAACAAAAAAAACAAGAAATTTAATTTAAAAACCTAATTCAACATTTATTTTCTGTTAGGTTAAAACAGCATTAAAGATTATCTAGTCTTAGCCTTTGTGCTAAAGTTCTCAGCTCACTTGATCAGGCTGCCCAGGGCCCATCCAACCTGACCTTAACACCTTGAGGGATAGGGTATCCACAACTTATCTAAGCAACCTGTTTCAGTACCTCACTACCGTAGAACAAAATCTTTCCCCTAACATCTAACCTAAATCTTCCCTTCTTTTAATTTATTGTTAAAAATATCCCCCCTTCTCCTATCAATATCAGACCATGCAAAAAGTAGTGCTCTCTCTCCAAAGTTCCCTGTAAGTAATGGAAGGCTGCAGTGATGTCTCTCCAGTCTTCTCTAGACTGAGGATGTCCAGCTCTCTCGACCTTTCTTCACAGGCCTCTGATCATCTTCATAGCTCTTTTCTAGACCCCAAATCAGCAGCCTACATTTTCTTGTGTTTTGGGCCCCAAACCTGGTTGTAGTACTCCAGATGGAACCTCATGAGAGCAGAGTAGAGAGGATCATCTCTCTCACCCTTCTTGCCATCCCTGTTTTAATGCAGAACACGGTGTTCTGAGCTGCAAGTACACCTTTCTGGCTCCTGTCCAGAGTTTCCATCGGAACTCCCAAGTCCTCCTCTATAGAGCTCCTCTTAATGAGTTCCTCTCCAAGTCTGTACTCATATTTGGAATTGCCTTAAAACTTGCACTTAGATTTGTTGAAACTCATTAGGTTTGCATGGTCCAACTTTTCATGTTTGTCCAGGTCTGTCTGAATGTCATCCTTTCCTTCTGTTGTGTCAACTACACCACTCAGATTGGTGTCATCAGCATTAAATACTACTATGTTCACACTTGTCCTCACAAAAGTATGTAACTATATCCTACTGTCTCACCTTTTAAATTTCTGTGTAGAAATTGATAAGAGACACACAGAAATTAAAATGGTGTGAAAAAAAATCTCCACAGAAGGAATTGAATATGAACTTCATATTTTGTTATGAGGATTTCCTTGTGGTCTCTGATAAGGTGCTATGCATTCCAGAAAAAGGCTTGGAGATTCAGCGTGTAATATCTTGTCCAAACAGCACATACAATTAATTAAAATCACACCAGTGATTTCTTCAGCCCCGAGGAGCTACAGTATCATCAATAATCTTCAGAAATTCAGTCTAACTCAGACAGACAGTGTCAAGAATGGTCACTAAATCTTGCTTATCTTTGTCCACATAATTATTTTAATTAAATTGATTGAGATTAATTGTCTTAGTAAGGTAGATACCATGGCCCAATACATATGCCATTTTTTGTACAGCATTTTGCTTTAAAATCTGCTTTAAAATTTCTTCCTCTCTAGACTATCCATACCAATCCACAATTGTCAATGATTTCCAACCAATAGATCTAATATCAGAATGAATAAGTATAAAAAGAAAATATTAAATTTCTACAGATTTTCAGAAAAGTGTTACCCAGGAATAATCACAGGTGAAATGTACAAAACTGGATAAAACTGGCTTAAATCTGTGATATAGTTTTAAGAATGGGGTATGGTCTTGAATATGTGTTTTTTAATGCTACTTTAATTCCCAAATAAAAAGCCACAAATATAGGAAAGGAAAATAAGTCCAATTAGAATGAATCTAATGAGCTTCTTCACAGTGCTGGCCTAGCAATTTAGCAGCTACACTTATGCTATTTATTACTATTAAGCAATTAATGTGGAATTAGTCACATTCTCAGATGTAGGCAGCTACAGACTGCTTTAGCAAATTTAGAACAATATAAGATGGGTCATTAAGGCGTGTATGCCTTTGGAAGTACTCCTGAAGACAACTTTTCGTGCAGAGCTAGCAGGACTACAAAGGAAGTTGCGATGCCTACAGAAATGTTGCTGAACACAACCTTATACTTCAAGCAATTGTTTCTGACAGGTCATAGTAATATAGAACAGTCACTTGAGGCATAAGTTCATTTAATCATGTCCAGTTTATACATATCAGACAAGAAGTTGACCTATAAAAACATATTTTCAACAGGGCTTTGGCTTGTTTGGGCTTTGATTTCTGCTATCTGAGGACTGCACTTTAGATGGTTTCAGATTAAATTTAGAAATCATAACTGTGAACTCAGAGATGTAATTTTAAGGGCAGACATTTATTATGCATTAGTATAAAAAATAAGTATTAAAGGAGATATGCTGCTTATTGTAATTACTGTATAATCTATTGCGATCAGTGGAATATGAAGTCTACTTCATGTTCATTATTTTACGTTCATTGTCTAGAATTAAAACTTGCCCAAAACCTAAATATGCAGTTCAGTGTTATTTTTATGGAATTAGTGTGCACTTTTAAGAGCTGTAAGGTTAAATTTTCTCCACTCCAAGAATTCAGAAGAAAAACAATAAAATGGAATTTCCACAAATATCACTGAGAAATTTTTAGTATAGTTTATTATAATTACATTAAGATATTATAGGTAAGCTTACAAATTATAGATTTTAGTTTCAGTGTTACTTTTTTTCTCATGTTTCTATTCTTCTTCTCATGCTAGAGAAGCCTAACTTAAAAACAAACAAAAAAAAATAGAAGAACAACAAAACAGGAGAAAATAAATATTCAGTTAAGATTTTTGTAATAGATACATAAAAAGACAGACTTTTTTTTGGAAAATTTTGGGGAAAATGGGGAATTATTTTATTTTAATTCTTTCATACTTTACATTTTTCATGTTCTGCTCATCACCTTGAGAAACTGTTATTATACCTGCAAATAATTAACATTCCCAAGTAACTGTCACTACAAAGTGATACTACTTGCATATTGGATTAAATTATATGCATTTACACTAATAAATCACAAAATTAGTTACCAGCATTTTCCCATTTACACAAACACTGAATTTTACAGTTGCTTATGGGGATGGAGTTGCTTGAATGATACTGGGGGCTACTTAAATATCTCACTATTCATTATAGTCTTAAAGTCACCTGTTAAAGAAAAATACAGGATTTTGACTATGGTCTAAAACTTACATCAATGACTGTTACTGTAGAGGTCGACGGAATTAAATTATCCTCTTTATACACGTATTTTATATGATTTTTCTGTAAAAAAAAAAAGGTCATATTTTTACAATTAAAATATTCAATATTTAGATAGTAATACTTTATCCAGTGCATGCATATTTAAATATGATTTTTTTTTTCTTAATCTCAGTTCTTTAGCAATCATCCCAGATTGAGATGTATAACACAAAGTGAAGAAAAATCTTTGGTTTAATGAACCAGATATATTTAACATTTAAATTCACTTTGGTCATGCACTTTGGATTTTCTGAGATGCAGTTGCTGCATACAAGCACATTTGTAAAAAGGAAAATTCTAATGGTCCATTGTTTCTTCAATCAAGCGAGTATAGAATGCAGAGAAGGTATTAACAAATACTGATATGAACAAGAACACTACCTGTTATCTTTCACAACAAAAAGAAATACAGTAATTCTTTGCATAAACTTTTTTTATTCTGACATTTTGTTATGTCAACTGTTTTATCATTAGAACATGTAATGTAGCTTTTCTCTTCTTTCTGGAGTGCAAGTCTTTAGCAGAAATCTAAGTCTGTAATATATATATATATAATATATCTAAAGGTTACATTTTATGTGTCCCTCTTCCCACCACTGATTATTTCAGTTTCTTTTTAGGTTCTTTCTCTAGCAAACTTTTATTTTAAATATTTTTAATTAACCATATTCTTAAAAGGTAGTATCTTACTAAACATTCAGAATACTTGCTATTAATACACCTATCAAGTACATTTTTAAAGCTTTTTTTGTTTTGTTTTTGTTTTTTTGTTATGTTTCAACGTTCTTTGGAAGTGCAAACAGTAANTTTGATTTCTGCTATCTGAGGACTGCACTTTAGATGGTTTCAGATTAAATTTAGAAATCATAACTGTGAACTCAGAGATGTAATTTTAAGGGCAGACATTTATTATGCATTAGTATAAAAAATAAGTATTAAAGGAGATATGCTGCTTATTGTAATTACTGTATAATCTATTGCGATCAGTGGAATATGAAGTCTACTTCATGTTCATTATTTTACGTTCATTGTCTAGAATTAAAACTTGCCCAAAACCTAAATATGCAGTTCAGTGTTATTTTTATGGAATTAGTGTGCACTTTTAAGAGCTGTAAGGTTAAATTTTCTCCACTCCAAGAATTCAGAAGAAAAACAATAAAATGGAATTTCCACAAATATCACTGAGAAATTTTTAGTATAGTTTATTATAATTACATTAAGATATTATAGGTAAGCTTACAAATTATAGATTTTAGTTTCAGTGTTACTTTTTTTCTCATGTTTCTATTCTTCTTCTCATGCTAGAGAAGCCTAACTTAAAAACAAACAAAAAAAAATAGAAGAACAACAAAACAGGAGAAAATAAATATTCAGTTAAGATTTTTGTAATAGATACATAAAAAGACAGACTTTTTTTTGGAAAATTTTGGGGAAAATGGGGAATTATTTTATTTTAATTCTTTCATACTTTACATTTTTCATGTTCTGCTCATCACCTTGAGAAACTGTTATTATACCTGCAAATAATTAACATTCCCAAGTAACTGTCACTACAAAGTGATACTACTTGCATATTGGATTAAATTATATGCATTTACACTAATAAATCACAAAATTAGTTACCAGCATTTTCCCATTTACACAAACACTGAATTTTACAGTTGCTTATGGGGATGGAGTTGCTTGAATGATACTGGGGGCTACTTAAATATCTCACTATTCATTATAGTCTTAAAGTCACCTGTTAAAGAAAAATACAGGATTTTGACTATGGTCTAAAACTTACATCAATGACTGTTACTGTAGAGGTTGACGGAATTAAATTATCCTCTTTATACACGTATTTTATATGATTTTTCTGTAAAAAAAAAAAGGTCATATTTTTACAATTAAAATATTCAATATTTAGATAGTAATACTTTATCCAGTGCATGCATATTTAAATATGATTTTTTTTTTCTTAATCTCAGTTCTTTAGCAATCATCCCAGATTGAGATGTATAACACAAAGTGAAGAAAAATCTTTGGTTTAATGAACCAGATATATTTAACATTTAAATTCACTTTGGTCATGCACTTTGGATTTTCTGAGATGCAGTTGCTGCATACAAGCACATTTGTAAAAAGGAAAATTCTAATGGTCCATTGTTTCTTCAATCAAGCGAGTATAGAATGCAGAGAAGGTATTAACAAATACTGATATGAACAAGAACACTACCTGTTATCTTTCACAACAAAAAGAAATACAGTAATTCTTTGCATAAACTTTTTTTATTCTGACATTTTGTTATGTCAACTGTTTTATCATTAGAACATGTAATGTAGCTTTTCTCTTCTTTCTGGAGTGCAAGTCTTTAGCAGAAATCTAAGTCTGTAATATATATATATATAATATATCTAAAGGTTACATTTTATGTGTCCCTCTTCCCACCACTGATTATTTCAGTNTTTTGTTTTTGTTTTTTTGTTATGTTTCAATGTTCTTTGGAAGTGCAAACAGTAAAATAGATTGTAATATGAACAGTATTCTAAGTAATAGGTAATTGTTCTGATATTAAACTTCAACAACAGAATAATGCCTATCAATCTAATGCTAAAAGAAAATATGAACATCCAGTTTTACGAAATTTATATCTTGTCATTTTTTAAGTACCAACATTAACCGTGTGCAGAAATTAGTTCTTAATGTGAAATTTTCTATACTATTACTTTCCACACAGTGTATTTACCAATAATTGATATTTTTTCTATGACTTCTGGAATAAAAAAAGAAATATAATCAACATATAATAAAAATAGAATTCCATTTATTACTAATGAGATATATATTTTTTTACATGAAGCCTGTAGTCATCCATCTTGAACCCAAAGCATGTAGGAAGACATAGGTAGACGTATATTAAATCTGACAAATGACCTCCCATGTGCAAAGAAGGAAATAAAGATTCATTCTCCGTGTTTGTGAGATCATTTTGATGAAGGGAAGGCTAATTGAGGATGACATATATTCTAAATCTAATTCAAATCAGCATTTTTACATGAAGACTCATCACATTTCCAATGGTACACTCCACCATAAAACAGCTTAGTAAAGACATTCTGAATTTGATTCTGGAAATTTTTTTAAATGCTTCATCAGAACTGACATTTTTAGTGGTAATGAGTTTTCAATCTTAGTATTAGTACAAATGAGATAGCTGTGGTATTTTACATCTCTTATAAGAAGAAGCATTTCTTCTTAACACAATTAAGCCTCGTATTTTAGAGAGAATTGCAACTAATATGTGATTATGTTTAGAAAACATGCATTAAAAGTGCATTAAAAGTTCACAGGATTTCTTACCTTAAAAGTGAATCATATTGAAATCATTATATTGCAAAAGTGCAAACTTAAAATCACAAAGTAATTATATTTAAGTACAAATATTATTACAATTGTTTTAAAAATAACAAAAAAAAAAGTAATATGAAGTACTGCTGCTTCTCAATCTAAATGATAAAAATTCTTTGAAATATTTTAACACAAACTTAATAGCTCAGCTCTATCAGAAGGTTGATGACATTTTACACTACTAGATTTGCTTTGTTAATAAAGCAGATTACATCTTGTGAGTATAATACATACTATGAGAAATCATGACCAGATCTCAAAGAAAAATGAAATTACATTTTGAAGACATTTTTGAAATAATGGTATAAAACTCAGTGTGCTACTTTGGACTGTGCATGAAGAGGATAAAACAATTATGAGACTAGTTACTATAATGAATGGGTAATATTTCTTATTATTTTTCTGCAAGGAAAAACTGGGTATTTATTAATACTTGGTTTCCACCTATATTATGATCATTCAGCCTTCTCTCTGCTGTGAACATTTTTAAAACGTTTTTTAAAATGGGTTTCTCTAACATAGTAATGCTTCAGAGGTAGCAGAGTAGTGACGTACAGAAATTTTGTTCACTAATAGTTGCCCAGAAACATGACTACATGCTTTGGTGAAGATTCTCCTCATGTAACAGCTGAGAAGACCCCGGGGAGAAGAATCAGTGCAGACAAATACTGCCATGGGTTTGCGCGTGAAAAAATGGTTTCCAGCTCGTGAGTGCTTAGTAAATGCTATGAAATATTACTGTCACCTGAGAAAAGCAATTCTATGTATGTAATATACTATAGAAATATGTGAAGATCTCAAATGCAACCTTAGGCTTTTGGTGCTGGAACCAGTGCAGTTTTCTTCATCACCCTTGTTTGAATTCGTCATTTATTGAGAGTTACACTTAAAAGAAAAAAAAAGGAAAGAAGAATACTTATTTCGTGGAAGTCAGTACATAGTGGAGATATATGCATGTCAGATATACATATCTAAAAAGAGTAAGAATTTTTCAGTAAATTGAGAATAGTATTAGCTGAAAAATCATGTTCCTTAACATTTTGCTCTCACCTTGATTTAGTCTCTGCACTGCTTCCCCTCATGTTAAACAAAATGATGGAAAGAAATACAATTTTGTAAATATGCATCTAATAGTGGAAGACATTTAAAATTGCACCAAGGAAGTTGTTCTCATATTTCTAAATGTAATCGCTTCTGTCAATTTCTTAATCCAATGATAGCAACTTTGAATAAAAGAAGACTGAGAGGACTGTTGTAGTATATAACACAAGCTCTATTGCTTGTAATAATTTTGTTCTTCCTTTAAGACTTCCTTTATTCTTGACAGAAACAATTATGTGAAATAATTATACCAATAGGGCTATGGTATTCAGTGTTTAATTTGGAAAGAATATAAAGAATATAGTTTAATTGTTATCTAGAACATCTCTAGTATTGAATAAAAGCTTATATAAGCAGTCATCAATATTGCATCTTTGTAATTTATTAATTCATATGTCATAGTAAAAGTAAACATGGCTTAAGTAGTCAAAATGAAGAAATAATCTAAATACAACAGTGAGTTGTATAACGATGGGCTGTAGTGACCATGCCATGCTTAAGTACGTGACCTTGAGGAATATGAGCCTGGCAAAAAGTGGAGTGAGGATCCTGAACTTCGGAAGACCAAACTTCAGGCTGTTTAAAAAAAAATGTTGGATAACATCCCCTGGGAAACTGTCCTTAGGGACAAAGGAACAAAACAGAGCTGGTAGCATTTTAAGGATACCTTTATGAGTGCGCAAGAGTTCTCCATACCCTGGAATAAGAAATCAGACAAAACAGTCAGGAAAACAGCATGGCTGTGCAAGATCCTGCTGGTCAAACAAAGAAAAGAAAGAAAAGTAAAAGCAGTGGAAGCAGGATGGGAGGACTAGGAGGAATATTAGGATGCTGTTTGGATGTGCAGAGATGGGATCAGGAAGGCTAAGGTGCAGATCTGCATTAAACTTAGTGAGGAATGTGAAAAACAATTCCAGTACAGGAAGGATACGGAGCTGCTGAAGTGGGTCCAGAGGAAGACCATGAAGATGATTGAAGACCTGGAGCACCTCTCCTGTTATGAAAGGTTGAGGGAGGTGGGCCTGTTTTGCTTGGAGAAGAGAAGGCTCTGGAAAGACCTCATTGTGACCTTCCAGTACTTGAAGGGAACTTCAGCAGAAAGGGGATAAAAAGGGCCAAAATATTTATTAAAATATAACTGATTTTTAAAATATGAAATAAAATTTTGCGGCTTAAGTAGAAATATCTGTGAAATTAAGACAATTACTGTCTGTTTCTTGCTAACGTTTCACTTTGAAAGATAATTCTTGCTTGCTATTCAGGTTATCTCTTTGCTAAAGTGCTGGTCTCTGGGCTAGGAAGTATAAAATCTTTAAGTTACATTATTTCTCATTGCAGAATATTTGTTGCCTCTATAAAAAGAAAAATATTCCTTGTCAAAGGCTTTGCAGAAGTCTGGGTAGATGACATCTGTCACCCTTCCCCTGTCCACCAATGCCATCACTCCATCATAGAAAGCCACCAGATTGGTCAGGCAAGATCTGCCCTTGGTGAAGCTATGCTGGCTGTCTCAGATCACCTCTTTGTTTTGTATGTACCTTAACATGGTAACCAGGAGGATCTGCTCCATGATCTTTCCAGGCACAGAAGTGAGGCTCACCAGCCTGTTGTTCCCCGGATCATCCTTTCTCTTCTTAAAAATGGGAGTAATGTTTCCCTTTTTCCAGTCACCGGGGATTTCACACAACAGCCATGATTTTTCAAATATGATGGAGAGTGGTTTGGCAAACACATCAACCATCTCTCTCAGAACCCTTGGATGCATATCATCTAGCCTCATGTTCTTGAAACTCAGTGTTATGCTTTTTTTTTTTTTTTTTTTTTGAGATATCTCCTCTTTTTTCAAGTCTTCAGAACTATATTGAAAGATGCCAATAATAAAGACTACAGAATATAGGAACAAGAAAAATGAAGTGTTTATCCATCAGTACTGTCCCTTTATGTCACCTGAAATCTAACAGAGCTGTTCTAAATCAAAAATGAATGTTGTTCATACTTCAAAACATCTTTTTATATTTTTCCACTTAGATTTTTCTCTTTCCTCCCACATATTCTCTACCTACATGTCTGTCAGTCTGCCCCAGGCAACCTTAAACCATAGGTCCTTTCTTGAAACTGAACTCACAAACAAGTAATTGTATTTTAATGTGATACTTCACACAATGTAAAAACAAAAATTATAACTAGATCCTACCTTGCAGAATGAAACAATATAAAGGAAATGAGTTTCAGCAGTATGTAAGTGTTATAACAGTTCAGATGTATGTGTTTCTGGTAGTAAGATCTTTAATTCCCCTCAGCTGATACAGTGTCAGAAGGCATAATGTCTGTTATAATCTTCCCGTAGCTTTTAGATTTGCTATCCACTCAATTTCAGTTTGATCATTCTCCCATTAAGCATTGCAGTGGGAAGGTTTGTTGTACTTTTTAATCAGTCTTGCATCTCTTTCTTTTTTTATTAACAATTTGGGAAAATAAGCTGAAAACAAAAAAGAAAAAGAATCTCAGACTATATGGAGTTTAAATAATGTTAGAATTTTGAAGAGATGGTTTGAATCACAAGGGTAACATTGGTGAATGAATGCTTGCATTGTGTTTTCTATGGAAATTAGTGCATGGTCATATCTACATGATATGTTTATACAATAAATAATTTTAAATTCCATTTGTTTCCAATGCTTATAATAAATTAAGATGGCTTGCAATTGTCTTGTTACAATTAATAGGAGGGAGAGGAGTTTCTTTTGATATATGTGTACCCAACAGTGATATTAAGACCCAATGGGTCAAATGTTAGCCCAGTCAGTTTATTGCAAATCCGAGTTGCTTAGGGGGGTGGGGAAGGGAAGACTGGCAATAGAAAAGAGATAGGAAATGAAAGCAAGAAGTCTTCGTAGGGAGCAAGAGAGATAGCCACCACTGGGAGTCCAGTGTTGCTGGAGAAGACATAATCTTCATTAGTGATAGGTTGTCAGAAGTTATGTTGTTCAGTTGATGATGACTTTTTCTTCTTCTTAACAACAGTACAACCTTATTTTTAAGTCCAGAGTGGTTGAGTCAGCTTTCTTTGGAGTATCAGCTTCTGGTTTGTGGACCTTAGCAGGAACTCCTTTATTCCCATCTTCTGGGCCTAGGGAGATGTCAAATTGTATCTTGCCTTCACAGGATACAGTGGTATCATCCCCCTGTCTCCCATCCCAAGCTGGATTTATCTGATCGCAGGCCAGACCTTCTGCCAGTAAACACTCCTGAGCACTCCCTTCTGAAGGCACACATCTCCAAAGAAATGTTTTTGAATGCAGAACTATCCACAGATTGATGCCCACTGCCACATGGCAACATCCACCATGTGTCTCCTAGATAAGCCAGTCTTCACACAAGGAATGCCTCAGAAAGCAGGCTTTGAGCCATTAGAAAACAAAAATAGTTATCTTTCACAATGATATAGTAGAATATTTCATATAAATAAATTGTATTGATTATTGTAGTTTTAAACCTAAAGGTAGTCAAGCATCACACAGCCACTGTCACTTCCCCTCCTCAACAGGACATAGGAAGAAAATATGATAATATCATATAGAGATTAGGACTGGGAGATCACTAACCGGTTACTGTCACTTGCAAAAAGACTCAGATGGAAGAAGATTAATGTAATTTACTGCCTATTCACATCAGACCAGAGGAGTGAGATTTAAAAGCAAATTAAAACCGTATTCCTTCTATCCACTCTTCTACCTCCTTCCCCTGAGCAAAGCAGGGGAGTGAGGAATGCAAGTTATGGTCAGTCCATAATACTTAATTTCTGCCATTCCTTCATCTTTACTCTCTTCCCATGCTCCCCTAGGAGGCCATCCCTCCTGAACCAATCTTGCATGGGCTTCCTACAGGCTGCAGCTCTTAAGGAACTGTTCCACCATGAGTCTGTAACACGATTCATCCTTCATTAGTGAACTGTTTCAGCATAGATGCCAGCTCCTACCAGATCACCTGCTCCTTCATGGGCTTCTCTCCTCAAGCTGCACTTGGAAATCTGCTCTGTATGATAATCCATAGGCTGCAAGGGCATGACCTGCTTTACCATGGGCCTCTTCTGGGCTGTAGGGAGCCTCTGGTCTCTGCCTGGAGTGCCTCCTGCCCTCATTCTGCACTGATCTGCATGAATACAGAATTGTTTCTCTCTACATTTTCTCTCTCTGTTGCTGTTGCACAGGATTTTTCCCCTTTCTTAAATGTGCTCTTCCAGAGGCACCCTCAGCATCATCACTCACAGCTCAGCTCTGGCAGGAGTGGGCCCCTTCTGGAGCACAGCTCTAGTCTGATGTGGGGCAGCTGCAGTCCCCCCACTATCAGATGCTTATCATGTAAACTCAGTACTCTGAGTGACATTTGTGACTGTATCCATTTTATTTTTCCAAAATCTTTTTAATTTTAAATTCTATGATGTGCCTTCCTAAATAACAAAACACACCGTAGTACAGTTCAACTTTATAAACCTACTAAACTACAGAAGTATTATGTTTATAATGTTTTGAGCAAGACTGTTCTTTTTTCAAGCTATTGGTTCTCCAAATATATTTTCAATGTAAATTTTAATATTGTAGTGGCATTTAAAATTTGGTAATATCTGTGTCAACAATTAAATATTCACTTCTTATTTAATGCCATATTCTGCCATTATTACATGCGCAGATCAGATCAACAGTAGCGAGTAGTTTCTTAGTACTATGGGGAATTATGTTACAATATGCAAAGTGCTAATTTCCTAACATTGTAATTAAAGTTTCTGTGTGACAAACTTTCAAAATTAGATGCAAGTCTCCAGTGTTTAAAAATGTCTGAATCATTTGCCACCATGCTTGAGTACCTTTTCTCCTCAAAGTATTCACAAAACTGACTTAGTGTGGGTTTGGGAAATTGCTTGTTTATGTTATTTTATTTGCCTTTGGTGACTTAAAAGGTAAATACATCACATGTCACAAAGGCAGAAAATTGACTGCTGTCTCCTGCAAATACTACTGAAAGTACAATATCTAGATAAGTGTTAATTACAGGAGGTACTGGAGTGGATAACAATGAGAGCAGGGGTTTTGACACTTTTTCTCTGAATGTTTTAATGAAAGTCCTGCTACATTATTCCAAAGATTTTTAAAGCTTTGGAAATATAAGGTTGTATCAGAAATGTCCTGAAAATTAGTCTGCATTTTCTGGGTCAGTTTTTACTGTGGTGATGACTAAAGAGGAAGCTTCTGCAGCTGAACCTCTATATGGTGAGCCTGGCCAGGCCCTTGCTACTTTTGTGGCCGTGTCATTTCTTTTAGAAACCCCAGCAAATCTGAAACTCCTTTATCTTTTAGCAGTGCTTTAAGCTTCGTGATATAAAATATATGTAGCAGTAAAATACACTTAGGGAACTAATTATGGAAGAAAACTATACTTATGCTCCAGAAACTAGTAACTCAAGAGGGTTAAAGGTTTCAGACTGATAGAAACTGTAATTTCATTTTCCTAAATGTTTTTCTATCTTAGTTATTTTATGTTAGGAATAGA
Organism: Odontophorus gujanensis; assembly: GCA_013399175.1. Taxonomy (NCBI): domain Eukaryota; kingdom Metazoa; phylum Chordata; class Aves; order Galliformes; family Odontophoridae; genus Odontophorus; species Odontophorus gujanensis. Next base: position 2,832 of record VXAB01008368.1, on the reverse strand, counting down.
GACTATCCTGATACATGAAAGGAACTCTTCACCTTCTGCTTGGTTTGGAGAATTTCATATTTTCTGAATATGAGACATTATTAAATATTATGAGAACTTAAAAGTGATGGTGAAGGTGTTTCTTTCCTGCTCCATCTTTTTTCATGACTATTGTGTGAAGGAAGGAACTGGAAAATACTGAATGATGTACATTCTTACAAGGGGAATTTTGATTTCCAGTCTAAAAGTAAAGTATATCAAATCAGGTGGTCATTCATCTAATTTTAACATTGGTCACTGTACTGACATCCAAAAGTGCTTATAAAAAATATCAAAGTTAAGTATCCCTAACCTAGTGTAGATGAACATCACAGTTTATTTCAGAAATAGGTGTCTGAATACATTCCACCTAGCTCATCTAATTTCTCTCAGTCTGCTTCCTAATCTATCCTTCAACTTGAAATACTAACCATACTTTTGTCCAGTTTCAATTTAGAACAGTTTTTCTAAAATTATATTTGCAATGAAATGTTATGTTTCTGAAGTTTATATGTACTCTAAGTTTTTTCAAAGATTCTGAAGAAGCTCTTGCATACCCATTCTTTTACATTTGCTATTCTAAAAACACACATTGTCCCTATAAAACTTTCCTTCAGTTGATTCAATAAAAATACTGTGAAAGGAACGTTAAAAAAATAAGAAAGATCATGTTAATTAAAGTAAAAAATCTACGTAACTACTCTAGTGCCTTTTTATTGGCAGTACTCAAAAGAAAAATGAGGGAGGAGAAGCTAAATGTATTAAAACTCCAAATATCCCTCCCTCTGAGGTTTAAACATGCACATATTCAGTCTCCCATTTTAGCCAGTTTCACTTTTGCCAGATTCCTTAGGAATTTCAAGAATATGTAGTGGAAAAAAAAGTATTTAGAACTTTTTTCCTGTTAAAATTCTAGAGCAGACTCTTAAACCTTTCTTAATCTTTCAAATCTCCTGTTAAGGATAACTCTACTTGTTAGACAAACTTCGCTGGCTGAATACTTTCCCATAGACAGTTGGCTAACGGTTTCTAATATTTTTTATAGGTATTTCATAAATTTCTTGATGGGCTTTTATCTTATGTGAGGATATTTTTACATACTTCAGAACTGGCTCAGCAAGATCATCACTGTGGATAATAGTTCTAGAAAGCCTGAGAAAAAACGTCAAATATTTTCTTATAACACTCAGTAACATGAGGTTGAAATTTTTCTTTATAGCTCTGTTTTATATGTCATATGGCTGAATTACATTGAGGTAAAAAATATGTTACTTGACAAAACGGCAATGCCTTTATTAAGAGGCTTTCCTGTTTTGTTAGATTTTATTTTTCTGCAGATCAACAGAAGTCTGGAAATAAAGTTGTGGGAGCTATGTGTTAAGTTTATGCATTGTATATTTAGAAGTTTACCATTGCTCATTAGGGGCTCTTATTTTGATCTTTCAGAAGTGTATGAATAGATTTTAATGTTCCTGTACAGTGTTTTGACATTCCATTGCCTGAAATACACACCCAGGTGATGTGAAAACAGTTTTAGTGCAGCATTCATCATCAACCTGGGAGCAAAAAAAGTAGGCAGAGTTATACAGGTCTAAGCAATTGATGCTTCTAATCTAGCACAAACTGCTAAATAATTTAAAACTCTAGATAAACAAACATAGAGGAGTATTTTCTTTGTTTGTCCATTTTGTTTTGTTTGTAAGAGATTTGTAATGATGTAAAAATCTGAATTTTGAAAGAAGCACAGGCTATCTTATGTGATACCTAAAAGAAAAATGCTGCTTATTTTCCTCAGGCAGATGTACTGGACTCTTGTGTAGTACCTACATGCACAAAAAAGCACATAGCAAATAAATGTTTTGGACAATTGTTTTTAAGCAATGAAAATTAAGAACAAAACCAAGTTCTCATTGAATTAAAAACAGATTTTAAACGTAAGATTTCTTGCTAGAGTTCTGATTTGTTTGCTTCCTACTCTATATCCAATGAATGCGTAAGTGACATTTACAGTACCTCATGACTGGATGTAGGACTAACCCAGGAACAAGCACAGAGTGAAATAACAAAGACAAGTTATTTGCATTGGGAAGAAAAGTGAGATCAATGACACACTCTGTAGAAGAGAACAGCAATTAAGATAAATAATATGCTATGCTATTTAGCATGTTTTCTATAAAATATTTTGCACACAGTCTTGTACACATTTTTCTTCTTTTTGAGTTTGTAACTGAGCACTTTGTAAATCTGTGAACACTGTTGGCACAGATTTCTGGATCTCCCCTGGGTTTCTCTTAGTTTTTTATCACATTGCTACTAAAGCACTCGAACTAAATGCTGAATATGTAACTTGTTTCTAATTAGATAACCTCTGTTTGCAAAATCTGTGACAAAAAAAAGGTGCTTTTCTAAATCTAATCTGGATAAAGGCAACTCATTATGAATAGATTGTGATATGTCAAAAGGTTCTATCAAACAAAAGGAGGTGTTTTCATGCATTCCCCCAGAGCCCTGCTATCCTGATGGTAATTTTAAATTTGAAATATATTATCATTTAAAGAGCCTGGAAGATGTAAAGAATTAATTCTCTCTACTAAAGTCAACAAATAATTATGAGTGCAGGATTAGATTGATAGATTAGTGGCATGGTAAATTAAAGTAAAACAGGAAGGGGTATATTAAATCAATCTAGCTACTTTGAAATTCTTTATTAATTCTCTATTTGGGGATTTTTAAAGGCTAATATTGATGACACAGTCTTGGCATCTGTGGGAATCTGACTTTAAGAGATTTAAAAATATAGCTGTATATATATAT